>PJEM01006311.1:83384-113928 GCA_004023845.1 Helogale parvula | reverse complement strand
ACCTGGGGGGGGGGGGCGGTGTTCAGAGGCACAGCCCTGCTGGCTACGGGACCTGGAGCGGGTGCTGACCGGGCTTCCGGGCCCTGGCCTGTAAGACAAGGCTGAGCAGTGTGGACGTGTCTAGAACAGCCAGTGATGGTCCTGTCTCGCAAGGTACTCCCGCTGGGGTGCGGGTCTTGCTTCTACAGCGTCTGTGGATGCACCGTTTCCTGGAGTAACATTTATTTAGAAAAGAGTGGAAGCTTCTCATTCCCGGGACCGCCCTGGTGCCCAACATGTCCCTGTGGTCACCCAAGTCAGGGAAGGGAAACCCTGGGTAGCGTCTCTCTTTCTTTCTTTCTTTCTTTTTTTAAGCTTATTTATTTTGAGAGGCAGAGAGTACAAGTGGGGGAGGGGCAGAGAGAGGGAGAGAGGATCCCAAGCAGACGCCGCGCTGTCAGCGCAGATCCCGACGCAGGGCTCGAACCCACAAAGCCGTGAGGTCATAACCTGAGCTGAAAACAAGAGTCGAAGGCCTAATGGACAGAGCCCCCCGGGCGCCCCAAGCCCCTCCCTCCTTGTAACCTGCACACGTAAGCGGGGGGTCCGGGGGGCTCAGGGGACCTTATATGTGGCCCCTTTACTGCCCTGGCAGGAAGGACGCCCAGGCTGGGTGAGGCGCCCTCTGGGTCTCAGGCCGGACTGGTTTGGGGGGCAGGTGGGTCCTGGTGGCAGAATGACTTCCGGAGGCTCGGGTTCTCATCACCCCCGTGATTGTTCGCCCCGGATGGATGCGGCATGCTGGGAAGTCGGAGGCACGTCGCCCGTATCCAGCCCCTGGGCGGATATTACTGACCGTCGGCAGCAGGCTTTCCGGACCTGTCTGTGCTAGAGGGCGGGGTGGACGGCAGGGGGTCCCAGGCCCTGGGCTGGCGCAAAGCCTGTCAGCTGGAGAGCGGGCAGGGAAGGGGTCCCCGGCCCGGCAGAGGGCACAGCGTGGCCGTGTGGAGCTCCGTTGGACCGCCGCGGCTGAGACTGAAGGCGCGTGGCCCCTGGGAGGGTCCCCGGCTTGCGGCCTCCTGTGTGTTTGGGTGAGGGGGTCTCAGGCCGTGACTGCCTTTGCATCAGAGGCACAGGCCAGAGGTGGTTGTAAACACCGGTTTTGGACTCTAGGCGCACACTTCCCTTCGGAGACCCTTTACCCTCCTTTCTTGTTGACCCGAACCCACAGACGCTTGGGTTTTCCTCCTCCCTCCAGACGGGGGCCTGTAACCAAGGTGGGCTGCTGCTCCTTGCTCACGCACGCTCTTGTCGTAAGCATTTATGAGGCGCCTGCTGTGTACTTCTGTGACCAGGGTCGCTGAGGCAGCTTCAGCCCTCGGAAACTCCCCGTCCATGTGTGAGACGGACAAGCGCCGTTCCCCAAACCGCGTGCTTTCAAACCTGATTTTTAGACTGGGTTGTTTTATTGTTCTTTGAACCGGTCGTGTGCGACTCGGGTCTTTGCTGCCGTCTCCGTGTTGGGGCCTAATTAGGAGTCTCTCGTTGCCTGGCGGGGTTTACTGGGCAGGTGTGTGCGGGGCACTGTGCTCCAGCCACCCCCTGCTCCCCTACTTTGTCCAGGCTCTCCCAGCCTCGGCGCTGCGGACATCAGGGCAGGACCGGCCTTTTCGGTGAGGTGTCTTGGGCCCAGGGGACGTTTAGCAGCACCCCCGGCGCCTCTACCCACCGGACACCAGTAGTACCCCTTCCGCTTGGGGACAACCACACGTGTCTCTGGACACATGCCCCAGGGGGGCAGAAGTGTCCCCAGTAGGAATCACTGCTTTCACCCTCAGGTCCTCCCCTGGGGGTGGCTGAGGGAGTGTGGGCAGGCCGGGCGTCTCTTTGTGAAAAGCAGGTGATGAAGGCCTCCGCAGGCGGCTGGCCGGGAGCCCCGCATGGTAGCACGCCCCGAAAGCTCATTGCGCGGCCTGGCTGAGCCTCGGCGGCCGAAAGTCTCCCCGCCGGTGCGTCCTGTGGGCGGAAAAGTCACTCCGCCCACTCATCCCGCCAGGTCTGTGGGGCTCACGGGCGGCCGCCAGCCAGACCACCTCTCAAGATGGACAGCACCCTGGCCCTCACCCTCTGGGCTGGTGCCTTGAGCTGATCCTGGCCGAGTGCCCCAGTGTGGGTCCCCGGCGATGCTGGGGCTCCCGGGGACACCCCCTTCCCCCCGAGGACGGGGAGGCTGGCCCTGGCCGTTGGCTCTGCCAGGGTAGCTCTCTTCTCTGGTCCGTCCATTTCGCGTGTGACCTGAGCTGGGGGCTCCCGAGGCCCGTTGTCCAGCGGGTTTATTCTTTTCCCAGGCTTGTTCGAGACCCCAGTCGCTTCAGGGATCTCTGAGCCACTCAAGGTGCCAGCTGCCCTCCCCCCCCCATCTCTCTTCCACCGTAATCAGCTAAGTATTAGGCTCCCGCATTCGCTTTTACACCCTGGACTTGAGCTCAGAGTTTATTTGGACAAGTGATTCGCCCGCTGAAGGAGAGAAAGCCTGGCCGAGGCTGCCAGTCCGCAGCCAGGTGCTTGTGAGAAATCCAGAACCCCGTGGATTCCGCCCGTGGGGCCCCGTGCGTGTGCCTCGCGGGCCCCAGCCGCTGACCCTCCTCCTGCCCGCGTGCCGTCTGCCTTGCCCTGGAACGTGATGAACGTACCTGCCTCAGGGCATTTGCACTGGTCATTCATGCCCCCAGGCGCCTTCTGCCCCGCTTTCCTCCCCTGTCCCGTCTCTGAGAGTGCTCCTGCGCCCCGACCCAGGGACCCTTGTCGCCGGGCACCGTGCTCCCCGCCCTCTGTGTTCTCGGCCGAGCGCTGGGAGCCGTTGGTGCTGTCCGCATGTTTGCTGGCCCAGCGTCGGTCCCCCCCATTCGGCGTGAGCCCCGCGGGGCCAGACGGCTGCCTCTGAGCGGGCGCAGGGCCCATCTCGGATGCGAGGGACCGGCGTTCCTCACACACCAGCTCTGGTTCACTTCTGGGCTTCCTCAGAAGACAGGCCAGGCTGTCCTCAGAGATGCCTGTGTCCTTGGAAGGTCCCCGCAGCTCCTGACCTTTCTGTGCCTGAGCTGAGCCCCAACGGGGGTCCTACTGGCCATAGATGGACACTTCCCAGCGATCCTTTACCTTGGGGAGCCAGGGACCCTCTGAGACATCGTCTTGGGGACATCTGATTGTGTTGGGGGTGCAGTGATCCTTCATGTCGGGGGGGCCCCAAGCTGCTCTCTTGGCCCCTTGGGAAACAAGTTGGGGGTTCTTTGCCCTTTGCGGGGGGGCGCAGGGGGGAAGCCACGGGCAGCCGGGGCTGAGACGCCCCTTAAATTCTTGTTTCTCCGCTTCTAAATTTTAAATGGCGTGTTCAGAATGTAATCTTCGAACCTGGGAGCCAGACCTGCACGTGGAAGGGTGACAGCTGAGAGACGGTTTTGTTTGGCTGGCCGCGGCAGCCAGACGGCAGATGCTGCGAGCCGGAGAAGGGGGGAGGCCGGGCAAGGGGGAGGCGGCTCCCGTTTCGGCTCTTGCCACCCCCGCCACCCCGCCCCCGCCCCTGCAGTAAAGCACCCTCCCAGTGCCAGGCCTGGGCCGCGCCCTGGGGACCGCTCGGGTCTGCTGGCATTGCCCTCGGCCAGGGTGAGGCTGGGGCCCCAAGGGATAGGGCCCCCCCCATATTTTTCCTTTAAAAAAAAACTTCTCGATTTGGTATAATTGTGAGTTTGCAGCATTTGCAGAAAGATCACATGGAGAGAGCTTGTAGGGGTGAGGACTTTCAAGGGTCAACCTCTGGCACAGGCCATTGACCCCACCCAGACGGCCCCACGTGACACGCACTCGCCTGAGTGAGTGTGTATTTGTGCGTCTGCACGTGCGTGTCTGTGTGTGTTTGGCTCGGCGCAGTTTATCCCACGTGTGGGTTTGTGTGAGCCCACGGCTGTCTAGACACAAAACGATCCCGTCACTAGGACCCCCTCATTCCACCCCTCTGTGGCCACGCCCCCCTCCCACTCGTTCCCTCTCTAACCCCCGTGGCAGCCTGTCATCTGTTCCTCTCTCTGATTTTGTCAGTTTGGAAGTGTTCTGTTCACGGAAGCTTCCGGGTGCCGCCTCTTGGGATTGGCTTCTCTCACCCCGGTAATTCTATGTGGGGCCGTCCAGGTCGTTGGTGGACCCCGCGCCTCCTTCTCATTGTGAATATTCTGGAAGGTTCCTGTACCGCAGTCAGGCTCACCTGGAGAGCGTCGGGCGGCTTCGCGTTCGGGGCTGTCGCAAATAAAGCTTCGGCGAGCGTCGCTGCGCAGGGTTTTGCGTGAGCGCGAGTCTCTCTTCTCTGGGGTCAAGGCCCAGGAGTGCGGCTGGGCCCTAGGTTAGGGCATTGCAGGTTTAGTTTTGCGAAGGACCCTTCCCTTTTGGTCAGCACCCGTGTATCCTCCGGCCTCTGGGGAGAGGGAACGCCTTCCTGCCTCAGATGCTCGCTGTGGGCCGTGCGCCGGGCCGGCCAGCGGGTGAGCCCCCGGGACGCCGTGGGGGCAGGGGCGGCGAGGACCTTGGTGGCACTCCCCTGCCAGTGAGCCCAAATCCGCGATGAGCAGGCAAGCATGTCAGTGAAGATGAATCTGTCGTCCTACCCAACACGGACCTACATGCCGCATGCTTTCTGGGTGCCTTACGATGCTCACACAGTCCAGTGAGGTGGGGCAGTCATTCGCCCCAGATGATAAAGAAGCGAGGCACAAAGCGCCACAATGAGACGGAGCCAGAAAAGAATCCAGACCACCGTCAGTGCACGGCATTGCCCCTCGTGGCCAGCACAGGCCATCAGGAGATCTAGAGGTCAGAGGTTTCGTATGTTCGGATCCGGCCACTGGGATGCCTCCTTGATGTGGTGACATGGAAAGCCTTGCAAAGATCCCAGGACCAAAACGGCATGTGCAAAGGTCCTGGGGCAGGAACAGGAAAGAGGCCATCATGGCTGGAGAGTAGGGAGCAAGGGAATGAGGTGGGAGGGATGGAAGTTGCACGGGCCTTGGAGGGTTTTAATCGGAGCATGAGTCAGTGATGCAATTGATATTGTTAAAAACTGCTCTGTATGCTGGGTGCAGACTGGACTGGGGTCGGGGGCGTCCACGTGCCGTGGAGGGGGCCGGGACATGCAGAGGACACGGAATTAAACTCTGGTCTTGAGGGATGGCCCCCCAGCCAGCCACCCCCTTGGGTGTCTGCAGCCAGACCCCGGGCTCCCGCGTGGCTCTGTCTCCCCGTGGATTTTTCCTGTTGTTTCTCTGCTCCTTTTCTCCACACCAGCTAGTATCATACAAATTCAATTTACTGCTCAGTATCAGCCCCCTAAGATCATGTAATAAATGACCACCGACAGTCAGTCTCCACAGCCCCGGGAACTTACACGTTATGGACCCATCTTTATTTCTGATGGGGAAACACTAAGGCAGGAGGCCCAGGTGACTGCTGAGGCCACACGCACGGGATGCAGCAGCGTCTGGATTTGAATCCAGAGCCGGGCCACTCGCCTCCCACAGCTTGGCCGCGTCCCCGTCCCTGCGCAGAAAGGGCGCCTCCGGGAGCTTCTCCTTCCTCCTGAGAACAGGTGGCTAGAACCTGCGTCTTGCCAGCCGTTGGGGTTTTCTGCTTCTGGAAGATGCGGGCTTCAGGAGGAAGCGATTCTAAGGGCTGGAACAGCGCTGCCCACGGGGTGGGGCCCTGGGGAGGCGGCGGGTGTCTGCAGGCTTGTCACTGCCCGCTGGGAATTTGTTTTGACTGTCGCCTGAAAGAGAGGAAGCGCTCATGCAGAGTCACGGGGAGGGAGCTGGCAGATTTAGACCCCAGACAGCCTCTCTCTCATACACACGCACGGAAAACACCCAGACACACAGACAAATACTCGGAGACACAAGCACACAGGTGATCGTAGATGAGAGACAGAGACAGAGACAGAGACCTCTCCCCGCCTCAGACTCCCGGACCCCCAGAGAGAAGCAGGGACTGACACTCCTTTTCCCACTGGCTGGTGGAGGGGGGGCGGGGGGGGTGCTGTCGAAGAAGTGATATCACTCCCCCCCGTCTTGGGCCCTGCCCACCGTCCGTGTGTCCAACCTTATTTCCTAGAACCTCCCCAAGAGGCTGAAAGACAGTCTGGCGGCCAGGAATGCGCCGTCTTTCGTTCTGCGTTGGGATCCTTCCGGTGGCCAGCAAGGTAGCACTTGTGTGAGGTCCCCTGCCAGCCCCGCCTGGCGTCTGGTGGTGTCAGGTCTCTGCCACCTCACTGCTGCTCCTCAGAGGCGAGCGGAGGCGGGAGAGTGAAGGGCTCCTGTTGATTTACCGGGGCTGCCTGGAGGCGGCAGTTGTGGCTCCTGCTGCGTTTGTTGTCTGCTCTGATTCGAGAACGTGGTTAGGGCACCAGGCCTCAGTGCCCCGGGCCTGCCAGGAGCCCTGTGTGAGCTCGGCGTGTTGGTCTGTGTCTCCCAGCCTCACGTTCCGTGTCTCTAAAGTAGGGGGACAAGGACCAGGACCGAGCCGTGTCGCCGCGGGGAAGGCTCAGTGAGACCACGGAGGACGAGCTGGCATCTGCTCGCGGCTGGAAGGGCGCAGGGGATTTCAGAGCGTCCACCTTTCCCACGAATGAGTCCGGCCCGGTTTCCGGGAGCACAGAAGGGACAGATCAGGGTAGGATTTCAGGGGACTCGCTGGCCTGGAAGACCGCAGCTGTGCCCCGGGCCTGGCATGGAGTGGGTGCACAGGAGCAGGGCTGCGTCTGTGTCCCCTCCACCCCCCAGGACAGGCGCCCTTCACAACTGTGGCTGAATTCCTGACGCTCAGCTCCTCTACCGGGTCCAGGTGTCATAGTCAGCTGGAAAACACCACAGCCTGGAGGCTTAAGGAAGAGAAATTTATTTTCTTTTAATTCTGGAGGCTAGAAGTTCAAGTTCAAGTTCAAGGTGCCAGCAAATTCCGTTTCTCGGGAGAGCTCTCTCTTCCTGGCTGGTAGACACCACCTTCTCCAAGTCATCACCTGGCCTCCTCGATGTGTGAGTGAAGAGAAAGTGAGCTTTCCTGTGTCTCTCTTCCTTTTTTTAAAATTAATGTTTGTTTATTTTTGAGAGCGAGAGAGACAGAGCACGGGTAGGGGAAGGGCAGAGAAAGAGGGAGACACAGAATTGGAAGCAAGTTCTGAGCTGTCAGCACAGAGCCCGACACGGGGCTCAAACTCCTGAACCGTGAGATCATGACCTGAGCCGACTGAGCCACCTAGATGCCCCCAGTGTCTCTTCCTATAAGGACACTGATCCTCTAAACCCAAGGCCCTACCCGGATGACTTCCTTCAACCTTTCTTACTCCCTTAAAGACTTGTCTCCAAACACAGCCGCACTGGGAGTTAAGGCTTCAACATGGGAATTGGGCAGGGGTGGGGTTGGGGGGCACAGACATTCAGTCCAGAGCCTGAGGCACCCCTCTGATCCAAACAGGATTTGGGAAAGCGGGCCGCCAGCAGCCTCCTGTCCCCTGCAGGGTTGACTGTGAGCCCAGGCCGGGTGCCGGAGCCACTCTTCCGGGGAATTCAAGTCTTAGGTCGGCCCCACAGGTGAGGGCCTGTGTGGCCGTGAGGTTGGAAGGTAGAGGAAAGAGCCAGAGAGGTGTGTGATGCATCTGAGTCTACACCAGGAGCCCCTGCCCGACTCCGTGGTCCTTGGCTCCTAATTTTTTGCTGCCTGAGAACCCATCGTGGCCCAGACACTAGGGAGAAACCAGTAAGGGGGGTGGGCGCTCTGTCCCGTGGAGCCAGGAGTCCCGCTTGACAGTGGCCTGGACTTGGCCTCACAGTAGAAGAATGTAGAGTGGAGCAGGATATAGAAGCTGCTGTGAGGCAACCAGGGCTGGGTTTGACCTTGGCCCTCAGACTGCCTGTCTCCCTGCCCTGGCCCCGGGGAGACCCAGAGCAGCTGGGCCCCTCGTCCTGCGGGGAGGGGGCCGCCCGCGTCAGCGCTGAGACCGAGTCAGACGGACCCTCGGAGGCCCTGGAGCACCGGCCGCAGTGACTGAAGAGTGCTGGCAAGTGGCTGAATGCCACTCGCACTGTGGCTCCAGGTCCAGAGTGGCGCGTGTGGTCCAAGAGGCTGGGAGAGGGAGCCCGGCTCACGTCCCCTCCCGAGGCTGGCGCCCCAGCTCCGTCGGGAAACGCCCGGCTCTTGAAAATCGGTCAGTGAGAGAAACATCTGCTGGTTTTCAAGGAGCACAGGGGGCCTCCCCTCCCCGGGGCCAGGACAGGCACGAGAGTCCTGGTCAGCCGCACGCGGAAACACACACGAGACACTCACACGCACCAGCCCGAATGGTTTCTGTAAAGAGTTGGAGATTTAAAGTTATCAACGTTGGCCGTAAGAATGCACACGGTGTAGAAATACAGAAAGGCAGAAGCGTAAGCCCCCCTTCCAGAACTAGTTAACAGTGTGACAATTATCTTCTCCTTTGCTGTGAAAACCAGCCCGTAGTTTATATATGCGGTCCCGCATTTTCATGCTTTCCGCTCAAGAACAGTTACTAACATCCGTCCAACATCAGGCCCAGACCAGTAGTTCTCAGAGGGGGCAGGTCCTGCCCCCCGGGGACCCTGGGCCACGTCCAGAGACAGTGTTAGTGGTCACACCTTAGGGGTAAGGGTGCCTTTGGCATCCAGTGGGTAGAGGCCAGGGATGCCCCGAGCACCCTCTGACGCCCAGGACGGCCCCCACCGCGGAGAGCTGAAAATGTCGGTGATGAAACCTATGCTAGGTGTGTGCATCCCTTGAGCGGCCCCGTCGGACGGCGTAAGGTGATGTCCGGGCTTTCCTTAGGGGGTTCGGGTGACTTCTGATTGTTCACTTCTTTACAAATCCTGCGGAGGTGCTATCACACGTATATGCTCTCGGGCCCCTCCGTGCATGACCCTGGAAGTTAAAATTGCTGGATTGCAGGGCAGTGTGCATTTTAAAAAATTTCTATTTATTTTGAAGTGAGGGGGGGATATGAGCGGGGGAGGGGCAGAGAGAGAAGGAAACAGAGGATCCAAAGCAGGCTCTGTGCTGACCGCATGGGGCTCGAACTCACGAACCGCCGGATCGTGACCTGAGCTGAAGTCGGATGCTTAGCCGATTGAGCCCCCCAGGCACCAAAATGTCCTCCAAGAAGATTATGGGCGTCGACACTGCCACCGGCTGATAGATTCACCCCTGCAACCCCTCCCCACCATTTCTCCCTGTTCTCAGTTGACGAAGTGCATTTGATTTATTTTAAATAACTTTCCGGGGCCCCTTCAACATGACCGTTGGCATAAACGGTTCTCTTCCCCATGAATTTACTCCATTCTGCCAATAACTCTCCAGCGGTGATTGATGTTTTGCTGACAGCGGGTGTTTAAAGAAGTTCGATGTCAGTAACAATAGAAAAAAAAATCTCATTAGTTTTTTCCGTTTGGATAATACCAAGAAAGAGAAAAGGCACTGCTTTGTCTTTCCTGAGGGAAGGAGCACTGGGTCCCGAGGCCGGGCTGTCCCTGGGGTCCTCGGCTCCCCTTCCTGGTCCCACGCGTGCTTCCAGCCCCCAGCTCACCCACAGGGCAGCCGCAGCCTCTCCAAGGCCACCCCAGGAGGTGACCTCAGGATGTGGGAGGCGAAGCCCCAGGAACGAATGAGCCTCCGCACGCTCCTGCCATTTGGGCGTCAAAGGCATCTCCCCCACTAACCAGCGTGAACCTTCCTGCCCTCGGACGGGCCATCTCACCGGTTAGATGGAGATGCACCCACAGGATTCGTGGACTGGGCTGGCGTCCTATCCACGGAGGGTGTCGTGTCCTCTTGGCATACGTATCGTTGGGGTGCAGACAGGACAAGAGAGGGGTCCGGGCCTGTGCCTTGCCCTCTGCCTGGAGGCCATTTGCAGGCTTCTCTCATCTGCCTGGCCGGCTCCCTCTCCCTCTCTGGTCACGTGCACACACACACCTGCACACACTTCTGCTGGGCATCCTCTCCACCCCCACCCCACCCCCCTACCAGCTTTGGAGCACACAGCCGTCACCCACTGACTTATGCCTAGAAGTTTTGTGTTGCAGGTGGCCCACTGCTCCCTGGTCTGTGCAGATAGTCACCCACAGATGTAGATGATGCATCCTAAGATTTCACTTAAAAAAATACGTACGTGTGTGTGTCTGTGTGTGTGTGTGTGTTTTAAACAAAAACCGACTCACCCTATCTGGTGGCTTCCCCTTTCTGGCATCAGCGCGTCGTTGGGACTGGTGCACACAGATCTGCTGGCTGTGGCTGTGTGCCGGCCCCTCCGGGGGGCATGGAAGTGGCCGCTGGTGATTTTAGCCCTTCTGGGCAAAACACCAGCGCGCCTTCTGGACCCTCATCTGCACACGAGAGAAAAAATGTGGCGGTTTATTCAGCATATTTCATGCGTGTGCTGTCAGGGGAAGGTGCTGTTCCCGGTGCTGGGGACGCAGGATATGCAAAAGGTCACCTCTAGAGACACTGACATTCTAATAGGGAGAGGCAGGAAATGAATGGCTGGACAGGCCACGTTAGCATTATTGGGTAGTGTGGTGGAAAGGAAAGCAGGCACAGGGTGTGGGGTCCCCCGGCTTGGGGACAGAGCCCTGCCCCAGGCAGGGTGCTCAGCGATGGTTCTTGAGGAAGGGACATTGCAACAGAGACCAAGGGAAGGGAGCAAGCACGGGTATTTGGGGAGAGATCATTCCAGGCAGAAGACACGGCAGATGCAAGGGCCCTGAGGTGGGGGCTGTGCTTGGTCCTTTTACAGAACACGTGGTTAGAGCACTGTGAGCCAGAGGGAGAGTCCAGGAGTCCTGCATGTGGAGATAAATGCCCAGAAGTTGATATGCAAGGTCAAGTGTGCATCCTTGACAGCTCTGAGAGCTTGTTAGTTTCCTGTCCAGAAGCGCCCCGGGTTTATACCACCCGTGAGCTAGAGCCCTGGCAGTGGGGACCCACTCAGGTAAGCCTTGGGCAGCTACTGCGGACTCAGAGAGCCCCAGCCAGGTCTGTGTGACGAGAGGAGGGGGCAGGTTCCCTCCTGGAAATGCTGGCTCCACATCAGCTGATGCAGCTTTTTTTTTTTTTAATGTTTTTATTTCTGAGAGACAGAGAGAGACAGCACGAGCAGGGAAGGGTCAGAGAAAGAGGGAGACACAGAATGTAAAGACAGGCTCCAGGCTCTGAGCTGTCAGCACAGAGCCTGACGGGCTCAAACCCACGAGCCATGAGATCATGACCTACCTGAGCCGAAGTCCGTAGCTTAACCGACTGAGCCCCCAGGCGCCCCTGGCTGAAGCAGCTCTTAACCACACCCACGAGAGGAGGGATCAGGTTGTCCCTCTTTTTTTCCTAGATGAGGACCTCTCATCTTCCTAGATGAGTGACTTGCCTGGCTAGGGTCCCTGTAGGCAGCAAAGCTGCGATTCGAACCCAGGAGCCTTTGGGCCGGACTTATTCTTAACCTGTACCCTGGGGTCTCTCCGTGACCAGCGGTGCAGAGCCTCAGTCCCTGCCCCCTCACCGCCCGGCAGGTGACTTCTTCCGTGAGGCCACGGGACAGGCGGCCTCCCAGGGCTACGCGTTCAGGTATGGGCACCAGCCGCCAGCTGTAAGCTTGGCACTGAGAAAGCACTTCGTAAGCGGTTCGAGCTGTTTTTTAAAAATGAGAATCCTGGCCTAGATTTGCTGCCCACCATCAAACCTCAAAAGAAAGACAGATTCGTCCCCCCCCCCATAAATGGTTTTGCCCTAAGAAATAAATGTGCCGTTGGGGGGTGTTTGAAACGGCACCAGGAGTGATCAGAAAGTTATTCCTTTGAGTCTGGTTCAATTCTATTTGACATCTAGGTGGGGAGGGAGCTGGGTTCTTATTCAAATGCAGGGGGGCGGGGGAGGGGGGCAGGGATGGAGTGGCTGGAGCCCTAGGCTGGCTGGGGCTCCGCCGAATGACAATGAAGCCCGCCCCAGTGGGTCCCATCCCAGCAGGTCTAACAAGATTAGATTTTCATAAATTTCAGACAGTGCCAATTCCTAATTCCTTGGTGTGCGGCCGGGAGGCCAGACAGGGCCGCCTGCACGGGCTGCTTGTCAGCCAGGAAGCAACCCGGCGGCCCCTCCGCTGGGAGCAGACACAAGGGGGGCTGGCGGTGGGGGGTCGTCTGGTCTGGAAGCCTCCCGGGGGCTGGCGGGTGCCAGGTGGACAGTGGCCCAGCTCTCCAGCCAAGGAGGGACGGCAGAACGAGCGCCGGCGCCCCACTGCCGCCCCGATGACCGGCTGAAAGCGTGGTGACAGTCCCCCTGCCTACCTGGATGGGAGGCGTGCTGCTCTTGCGTGTTTCTGACTACATACAGAGACACGTGTGACAGACAACGCCTGTGAGCACAGCTCTGCACCCGCCGCCCACTCCCCATTTGCAGCTGGGCGTTGGCTGAACGGGGGTTTGTGCCTGGGCTCCTGAGCGTAGTTCTTCCGATCGAGGCTCTGTCCCCAAGAACAGCGGCCCACAAACTTGGATGCAGAAGAATTCATTGCATCTTCACCTTAACTAACCCGATCCGGAACGCGGGCTCCAGACCCCAGAGCCATCGGCAGCGCCTGCCTTGGGGTCCCCAGTGGAAACCACTGATTTCACATCACGTTGAAACCTGCTAGGTCCTCTTCCATGCGATACCGTCCCCTGTCACAGAAATAATTCCGTGTGCTCTTTCCATATCGCACATCTGGTTGAGAGTCTGATAACTGTCTTAATATAGTCGGCTTCCTTTTTAAGCCGCAGTTTTATTTAATTTCATTTAAAAACCGCGTTCCGAGAGAGCGTCCTGGCTTCCCCGGGCTGCCAGGGGGGCTGCGCGGCAGGGAGGAGGGGGATCGGGCTTGGCCTGGATTCAGGACTGCTGCCTGGGCCGATGCTGCGCCCCCGGTGCAGAGCGGGAGGGCCTGTCCTGGCTGGTGCTCGGCATCCGCCGCAAAGGAGCCGGTCTCGGGTAGGGTCTCTCTGCAGTGCCCGGAGTGCCCAGAGTGCCTGGTGTGACCTTCCCGCCCGTCCTGTGATCTTCCTCCGCCGTGGGCAGGAACCGGGTGCCACCCACCACGAATGCTGGCTGCAGGACTGCATGGCGGTGACGCCCCAGAGGGTCCCCGCCGGCTCCGTTCCATCGAGCCCCGCGGCAGGACCCGGGGTGTTTCCAACCTGGGGCAGGGGGCGGTGGACATGTTCGAATCCGCTTCACAGAAGGACGGTGAGGACTCAGTAAGGCGATGCTCATGCGTGTGGGCCGTGCCTGGCATTCTGGGGGCCCTGGGCGCACGCCGCCTCTCTCTGCGTCGGGCCAGCTGGGAAAGGACCAGGGATGGGCGTGCACACGTCTCAAAGTGACTGCGTCTGTCTCTGGAGGGGAAGACAAAAGGGAGGGTCAGGCCACGCCGATGAGGCAGACGAGCCTGTTAATTTGAAATTATTCACCAGGAAAGAAGACGCTAAATTAGATTAGAGTGACCTTACTTTGCATGTGGAAGATGGGCTTGGCCACCACCCCCCAGAGCCTGCGACATCCATCACCCACCCCGAGGGGGAAATTAGAGAGAGAAATGGCAGAGCCGCTCCCCCGCCCGCCCCACGGTGAGCAGGCCTGACGCCTGCAAGGAGCTGAGGGAAATGTGTTTCTCTCCCAAAGGTTCTTGGTGGAGCTGGGCCCGCGGAGCAGAAGTGGGACGAGTGTCTGTGAGTCCCTCATGGCCTTGCGTCTGGCTGCCACCCGGGCTGACCATTTTGGATCTACCTCGCTCCAAGCCCCCAGCCCCGGGGCACCCCCAGCTGGGCCGACCTCGGCGTTTCTAAGGCATCGGCCTGAAGGAGGGTGTCGGGAGTGGCCCATGGTGACCGCGGAGTGCGCGGCGTCCTGCCCCGTCTATTGTCTCGTCTCCCCCGAGCCGGGTCGTCACGGGGACGCAGCAGAGGTCTGGGTGGCCGAGGTCCCACGGCTTGTAGCTGGAGAGACGGGGAGGCAGGACCAGGTGCTCCGGGCATGGGGAGGGGAAACTAAGGACCCCTTAGGGAAAGCTGCAAGAACTTACTAGAACGAGACCCTCAGAAGACCCAGCCCTGCTCTTCCTGGGGGCACCTTCCCCCTGGGCCTCCCTGAGCTTATGTGCAAGGTGCCAGGGGTGACGGCTCCCACCTCATGGACTTGGGGGAGATGGTCTCTGTGTGGAAGTCACAGCTGCTGGGTCATAATAATGGCGACCGTGCCTGGGGAGTTGGGGGCTGTTGCCCAACCCGCCCACTCCTCTTGCTCCGTTCGTCCGCCTTTGGCCGAGAGTCTCCTGCGGTCCTGCGGTCACGGGAGACCTGAAAGCCAGGCAGGGGGGCTGGTGGCGGTGGGACCCGCCCGAGGGTGCGCCAGGCTGGGCACTCGGCCCACGTCCCGCCAAAGGGCAGGTCTGTCGGGTTGCGGAAACGGAGGCGGGATCGGTGTGGCCCCGTGTCTGCCATCAGCAGCAGGTCTGGAAACCCCCGAGCTGCCCGGCGCTTGTAAGCCTCTGAACGTGCTGCCAGCTGAGGCCGGGCAGCCTCACAGACGGGTCTGGTTCTGGAGAGGTCGGGTGTGGCCGCGCCGGGCCCGCCTGCCTGTCTCCGGCGCTGGCCTGTCGGGCGGCTGGGGTTCAGAGCGGCAGCGCCTGTGGAGGGAGAGGGCTCTGCTCTCGTCCCCATGCCTGGCTGGGTGCAGGGGGGAGGAGTCAGCATGCTGAAGCCCAGGCCGGCCCCCTGCTCCTGGGGCCGGCAGGTGACGTCACGCAGAGCGTGCTCGGGCCAAGCAGGAGCACAGGCTGGTGCCAGGCAGCGCCCGCAGCTGTTCCTTTGTGGGGGGAGGGGGGCTGTGGACGCACGTGGTCGCCAATCTGCCGCCTCCAGCAGGTGCTGTCCTGGTGCGTTTCCTGGAGAAGCAGGCTCGGTCCCATGAAGGCGGGGCCTCCTTCCGGGAGTGCAAGTGCACGGAGGGGCCGAGGCCAGAGCACCCAGCCCAGGCCCGGCTCTGCCTTGGGGGTGGGGGCGAACTGGCTGCACGCTGGGATCCTCTTCCGGGCCCCTCGGTGCTCCCCCACCCTCTCGTGCCGCTGGACTACCCGGCAGGGCCCTGCTTTACCCGCTGTTTGTTGGCCTCTGGGTTTGGGCATCCGTTGGTTTGCTGTGTGCCTGTGATGCCCTCCCCCTCCTCTGGGCCTTTGGCTTCCAGCATGTAGCCCCGAAATCCGTCATGGCTTCTCTTTTTCTGGGAGTGTTTCCCTCTCCTCGCCAGGAAATGTGGATTTCCTGGGTCCTGGTCAGACTGGGGTTGCGGCCCATGGAGGGAGAAGAGGCTCAGGGTGCTCACGTTAGTGTTTCTCGGAGCTCCGTGCCCCTGTCTGGGGGTGGCTGTCTCTGGACCGCAGCCTCCAGAGATGTGTCCTCCTGTCCTTTCGGCCCGGCCGGGGTGGGGGTGGTGGTCAGGAAAGCCATGGAGATCTTGTTCAGGCCCACAGGCCTGCCCCTCTTCGCTGTCCCGGCCCCCCTGCCTCAGCTGCTGTCTCGCTGCGACGTTCAGGGCCCTGGAGAACACCAGCAGGACGGCCAGGGCCTGGGACAAAGGCAGCCCTGCCGCACGGTCCCTTCCTCCAGGACAGCGTGGGCAGGGCCCCTGGAGACAGCAGGAGGAGGGGGGCAGAGGGGGACCCGCTGCCGTGGTCCCAGTTGGGGTGAGGAGTGCACCGGGCTGGGGGAGGGGAATGGCAGGCCCCTCTGAGGAAGGAGGGCGTGGGGGCTGCACAAAGCGAGCTTGTGTGTCCCCTGAATGGGTGGCTTTATCCTGGGCCCTCACAGACAGGACCCTGGCCTTCGGGAGTCCAAGCAGACGGCCGAGGCCCTGACCGGCCTGTCTGGGGAGGCAGGAGGTGTGGTCGCGGTCATGGGTCCCGGCAGGGAAGCAAGGGCATCCCTCTGGTGGTCCCAGGCCACCAGGCAAGTCTCCCTGAAGGCCTCTGGCCAGCTCATCCTCCCTCCTGGGCCCCCCAGGGCACGATGGCACGCCCGGCCCCACCTGGTGACCAAAGCCACGGCCCAAGCCCCAGGTTGAATTCCCTGGGATGGAGGAGGAGGCCCTCTGTCCAGCAGGTGGGAGGGGCCGGGGGCCTGTCACATGACCTCTGCACCTGCTGTCTGCGCCTGTGAGACGGGACGAGGGTGCCCCGAGGATGCATTTGATCCTGGCTGTGGCCACCGTCATGCTTTGTTGAGGGGCATCCCTGTGCACTGCCGCAGGCCCCCACCCAACGTGACGGCCACTAATGTGCCCAGAACTTGTGTCCCCTGGTGGGCACACTCCCCTGACTTCATAACAGCAGGAGGCGTGACCGGTGCAGTGACTGGTGCAGTGGGGTGTCCGGGAGAGCCCGCCTGGGAGGAAGGGGGCGGCCAGGGCTTTGGAGAGGATGCTGGGAAGTGGGGTTCTGTATGGAGAAGCTGCCAGGGTTCTTCGAACGGTCACATTCCCACTTAGGACGCATTGCTTTCCTGCTGGAAGCCGGAGGGAAACTGAGGCAGGAGAGGGTGGACCCGGCCGCCCGCCCCCGCACCTGCAGCTTCAGGGTGTCTGTCTTGGTGGAAGAGCTGAGTCAGTGGCCCTGAGCTTGAACCTATGCCCTGGGGAGCCCTCAGCTCATTGCCTCCTACCCTGCCCGGGTGGGCGGCCCCGGGCTGCAGGAGGCTGGCCGCCTGGGCCCCAGGGCTGCTGGCTGCCATCCCTCCGCTCTGTGTCACCACTGGGTCCCCAGCACGACCGCTGCTGGCGTCCCGCCCGGTGCTGGGGGCTCCGCTGGCACCGAGCGCGGCCAGCTGCCGAGCCGCCGCGCCATGGACCCGCTCGAGTCAGCAGAAACCGCCCCGGCTCCGGCAGGATCAAAATAACCTCCTTCCTTTCCCAGTACTTGAGGGTTTTTCCGCCTTCGAGGGGAAAAACAAAACAACACCAAAAGAAAAAGAGGAGAGAGAGAAAAAAGAAGCGAGATTTGCAGTGTCTGCAGCCATGCAGAATGTGGTTTTTCTGAGGCTTCCTTCCTCCCCAAGAGCCGGGGGGCTGGGGAGGGGGCTCCCCAGACATTCCTGCCCCGACCAGGGTGGGGTGTGCTTGTGATAACTCTGCGTGTGTGTGTGTGTGTGTGTGTGTGTGTGTGCATGGTGGGGAGGGTGTCAGTGTGAGGTGGGGAGGGTGTAAGTGTGGGGGGAGGGGTGCGGTGGGGAGGGGGTGTGTGTGCGCGCATACCCTCACGCCGGATGGGAGATGTGCATGGGTGGGTGGGGACTGAAGGCTCCGCGGGGCGGGGCCCTGAGCCCCCGGCTTGCACGCGCCCCCGGCTCACGTGTCCCCTTGGTCTTGCAGCAGAACTGGAGTTCGTGGAGATCACCATCATCGTGGTGGTGGTGATGGTCATGGTGGTGGTGATCACGTGCCTGCTGAGCCACTACAAGCTGTCCGCTCGCTCCCTCATCGGCCGGCACAGCCAGGGCAGGAGGAGAGAAGATGCCCTGTCTGCGGTAAGTGCCCGGCGCCCCGCTCGGGCCGCTCATGGGACGGGAGGGAGGCGGCGGCCACAGGGGACACAGCTGACCAGGCGATGGAGAAGGACCTTGGAGGTCCTGGCTGAGGCCCGAAGGGACGGGGCCGTGGGGAAGGCGCCCACGGTCGAGCCGCCACCCCCCAGGCAGAAGGGAGGCGGCCTTTCCCCGTCTTCTACACCTGCAGGCGTCTGGGCCAGGGACTCGGTGTCTTGGGGGCAACAGGTCACCCGAAAAGGCCCTTCCCAGCTCCACGGGTCCTGGCCGTGCGCCCTTGGACTGGTACCCATCCACGAAATGGGGTTGCCATGCACCATGAGGGGCCACACTGCTCCGAAGAGGGGTCGGGCCTTAGTGCAGGGTAAGGATGACGCAAGCACCCCATTCCCTCCCTCACCCACCCGCCCCTCCCTCCATCTCCCACCTGCCCGTTCCTGGTTCACGGCACAGACACCTGCCGGGCAGAGGGCCAGGAACCTCCCCGACACTGGTGCGGGGCGTGGCTGTGGTCGCTGCCTGGTGGCCAGATCCACGCAGACAGGGACACACCTGAATCAGGTGATATTGAGGGCTTGGAAGGAATCCAGAGTGACCGTCCCCAAGAGTCCCGGGTGGCGGGTTTGGCCAGCACGATCAGGACGAGCCCCGAGGCGAAGCTCTGAGGAAGGAGAATGGTGACCGTCCCGGGAGGTGAGGACGAGCCAACCTGAGCGTTCTGGAAGCCCCAGGAGTATCCCTTCGACTCCACACCGTTGGGGGGGCCCGCAGGGCAGGAACTCAGCCCTTCTGCGGCTCTGAGCACCCAGGGCTGCCTCGCCCACCCACCCCTGTGCCCCCGCACCTGCAGTGTGTGGCTGAACTGGGCCCTGCTGCTGGCCGATCTCCAGCAGGTGGACCACAGCGGCTGCAGGGCTCGTCCCCAGATGATGTCTGTCCCCAGATGTGTGACGTGTGATTTCACAACCTGGGCAGAGGCAAGCTGCCTGAGGGGCAGGCTGGGGTTTACAGGGAGGAGGTGGCAGATGGGTGGCCCAGGGCTGTACGCCCAAGCACGTCTCTGAGCCCGTGAGGACAACGGTGGCACAGGGAGGCGGCACCAGGTGCGGCCTCCCGGTTCTGGGGGGCCCGCGGCGGGGTCCGGCCTCTCCACCTGCGTCCGCAGGTAGCCAGGGCGAGGAGATCACCGCCGAGGTCCCTCTGATAGGAACACTGTGTGCTCCAGACCGGAGGCTCAGCGTGCAGCCGGAGGGCACTGGGGTTCTAGTCTGAAGGAATCCTCCATGTCAAGGCCCCGGCTCACCTGTGTTTGTTTGCTGTGACTGTTGTCCAGGTGACGGCGCTGGCAGCCGCACTGTGGCGAGCACGCGCTCGCCTCCCCTGTGCCGGGTGCTTGCCTGCCAGCGCTGGCGGCGGCCTGGAGGCCCCATTGCCCAGGGGAGAGCAGGGCCCAGGCCCGAAGCCTCACGGCCTCTCAGCAGCAGTTTGAAGAGCCCAGGCCCATCTTTCCCATGGACACTGGGGCAGAGGAACAAGCCAGAAGGCACTAGCCGGGTGGTGCGTGCCCAGGGCGATATGTGCCCGGGGTGGGGGTGGGGGTGCTGCACTGGCCAGGCGGTGCGTGCTGGGGGCGGGGGGGGTGGGGCATCTGGGCCCCGCTGAG
Source organism: Helogale parvula (assembly GCA_004023845.1). NCBI lineage: Eukaryota > Metazoa > Chordata > Mammalia > Carnivora > Herpestidae > Helogale > Helogale parvula. Next base: position 94,629 of record PJEM01006311.1, on the reverse strand, counting down.
TCTCAGTCTCCCTCAGCTGGGTGGATCTAGCCTTTCTGCCGCCTACCCCTAGGTACAGTCATGGGAAGGATGACGTTTGCCCAGAGCCCTGGGACAATGGCACCCCTTCCGGCATGAGGGATCCTTGCTGCAACCGGGGGTGGGGGGACAGCCCTGGGGGGCGCGGTACTGGGACTTTGCGCCCAGACAGAGGTGAGGATTCGGGCCCTGGTTCCTGGACATCTGAAGCCAAAGGAGAGTCCCCACCCCCCTCTGCCCAGCCACCTGCATGGACCCCTGGGGATGCCCGGCTGGGTAAACACAGAGCCTCGTTAGGTCTGAACTAAGTGTGGCAGCTCCCTTGGGGACACCCCCTCGGCCCCCCCGCCAGACAGGGCGCGTCTGAGGAGTCTCGGAGCCCCGTGACCTCCCACGGAGACGCAAACCCAGCCACCGTCAGCCTGGGGCTGGGCCTACCTTGGCTCCTTTGCAGGGTGACCCCATTTCATTGTCTTGAATGAGGCTCTCAAGCGGGTAAGCCTTGTGGGCCCCGAATGTCACTTCCCTGCCCGGCGCGGCGCCCCGGGAACCCAGGGCGTGTCGCATCATGGTAACACGCCGACTGCGGGTCTGAAGGGTCTTATGCAGAGTTAGCAGATGAGGGGAGCATTACCTGCGGGCACAGGTGAGCAGGTGACCGGGTGTAGCCACGCCCCCACAGGAAGCCTCCTGCTCTCATTTCTGAGCTGCTTCTGGGTCCCTGAACTTTGCTTTCAGACACCACTTTGGACTGACATTCCCTGCTTCGCGCTCCTCTCCTTGGCAGCCCTAATCGTTCCCGCAGAGTTTCTGCACCTTGACCGGCTGTGGCCACCCCCACCCATAGTCCCCACGAAGACGGTCTGCGTGTGAGGCCTGCTCGGTGTGGGGCAGGGATGGGTTCAGACTAGAGCGGGCTTTGGATGGGGGCAATGCTTTGTTCTCTTGGTCCCCCAGTCAGCCCTGGGGTGGGTCTCCTGCTCCCCACATGCCTTCTGTGGGCACAAGGCTTCTGATCAGGGCCAGGCTGCTGTAGTTGCTGAGCTGCTCTGGGAGCTTGGGAGGCAGGGGGCCACTGGGGGTTCCCGGGAGGCTCCCTGGAGGAGGCAGTGACTTGTAGGGGCACACGCTGGAGGCTGTCAGGTGACAGGCTGGTGGGCGCTTTGGGGGTCTGTGGTGGGGCCCTGGGGCAGCGACTGGTGTTACACTTCCTGGGTGGTGCCGCTGTGTGGCCAGGTAGATAATCCCTGTGCCAGGCCTGGGGGTCGGGGGAGTGGTGGGCAGAAGTCCTGGGCGGCCGTGTGGTGCAGAGCCTGGGACAGAGGGACCCGTAGGAGGGTCTCAGGCAGGAGTTAATCTGGGTCACATTTGCTCCTTGGCCGCATGCATCGCGCCCCAGGGCTCCTGACCCCAGTGAGGAGCAGGTGGATGCCCCATCTGCTTCCTGGCACACGTATGGACGGGGCCGGTGGCCCGACTGCGGGTGGAGGAGCCTGCCAGGACCGGCCTGCGCCAGAGCGAGGCTGGCAGGTCAGGGTTTGGACCCCAGCACTGCCTCTTACCAGTCAGGCCTCCTCAGCTCGCTAACGACCTCAGCCTGCCTTGGAGGTTTGTTGGGAGACGGAATCCCAAGCAGGCTCCGCGCTGACAGTTTGATGTGGGGCTCGAACTCAAGACTGTGAGATCATGACCTGAGCCCAAATTGAGTCGAACGTTTAACTGCTGAGCCGCCCAGGTGCCCCAGGATAGTGCTTTAAAGAGTGTTGAGTACAGTGTCCGGCACCGAGGCAGCGACTGATCCGTTACTAACGTCAGTGACAAAACGGCCTTTGATGACCGCGTAAAACGGCAAGGTGGGACGTCTGCTTGCATCCTAACACCTGAAACATACTAGAGGCTGAGGAGTATGGGCTGAGGGCTTCGGTTTTGAGAGCCATAGAGCCCCCTAGTGGCCATGTAGGTAACTGCAAGCCTTGGGGCTCCCCGCCCCCTCCAGTTCCTGGCTCCAGCTTGAGACTGTAGAGGAGAATGTCTTATGTCCAACCGGTCAAGAAAACGTGCCCCCAAGGAAGCTTTTGGGGTGATATGTTATTTCGGTGGTAGTGATGGATCCCTGGTATGTACACATTCCAAAATGTAACCAAATTGCATACTCTGGACACATGCAGTTTATTATGTATCAGTTATGTCTACAGAAAGCTGTAAAAGTCTTATTTTTTTAATGTTTGTTTATTTCTGAGAGACAGAGAGAGTGAGTGGAGGAGGGGCAGGGAGAGAGGGAGACACAGAATTCGAAGCAGGCTCCAGGCTCTGAGCTGTCAGCACAGAGCCCAATGGGGGGCTCGAACCCACAGACTGTGAGATCATGACCTGTGCCAAAGTCGATCACTTAACTGACTGAGCTCCCCAGGCAACCCGGAAGCTGTAAAATTCTACCAAGACATCCCTCCCCCCACCCTAGGCTCAGGGCTATCCAACACCGTGTAACCAGCAGTGGCTGGTTTGCCTCCTGGTATGTGGTCCCCCGCCCCTGACCCTTGGGTCTCTCCCCAAGACCTGAAATCACATGTGGCCAGCTGCCCCCCCCCAATGCAGCCTGTCCACTAGTGGGGGGAGTCACAGCCCCTGCGTCCAGTCTCAGAGCAGCCGCACCTTTGGCACAGAAGTGGGAGCTCATTCCACCTTTGATGACGGATCGAATCATCATTTGGCGGCACAGCAGCTCCATGCAAAGGGCACTTTGCTTACTAACTAACTGTCCAGTATGTCTTTATCTATAAGCTGGGCTCCCAATATCCAGGTTGAGGCCGACTGGAGAGGTAAATGAATACAGAGACAAGTCGGTAACAGGTAAGATTGCTGCCGTGCAGGAAATGAGCCCAGGACAGGACTGTTCATGGGGGAGGGCCTTCTAGACAGTGGTGTCAGAGAACGTCAGTGGGGCGGCTAGTGCAAAGGCCCGCAGGAGCATGCATGTCGCACTTTGCACTAGATAGTGGGTGGGCGTGTCCGCCAACACTTCCATAGACTCACTGTGGGCCACGTGCGCTCCGAGCGTGTTCTGCTTCTTGAGAGTCCGGGAAGTTAAGTTAACTTGCCAAGGTCACATCGCAAGCAAGTGGTGGTCGAGGCCAGGAGGGCCAGGTGACGCCTGGCTTCCTTATCAGCCATTTCACAGGAGAACTTGGATTCATTTTCAGGGGACATTCATTTCAGAATTTTCAGGGGACAGCCAGGCGAAGTGAGAGAGTAGTGACGGGGGGCAGGGAGCCCCAAGGCCTGCAGTTCCCTACGTGGCCACGAGGGGGTTTTGTGGCTCTCAAATTGTCCCACCAGGAAAGCACCCCGCCCATAAAGACCCATTGGAGTCTCTAGTATGTTCCAGGTGTTAGGATGCAAGCAGAGGTACAACCTTGCCTTTTACCACGGTTGTCAAAGGCCATTTTGTTTCTGCCAGAACCGGCCAGGGCCCAGGGTGGGGATGGGGAGCAGTGGACGGGTGCTGGATCTGGTTCCAAATAGATCTCGGGGTCTTGGCTGTCTCACCTCTGTTCATTCTGCTGACCCTGCCCCTCTCCTCCCCACACAGGAAGGATGCCTCTGGCCCTCGGAGAGCACAGTGTCAGGCAACGGAATCCCAGAGGTGAGACCCTGTGCTGCCTCCTGCCCCCTCAAGGTTGCAGTAGTGGGCGCCTCCCCTGGCCAGAACTGTGCGGCTGCCAGTTTTCTAAGGAGTCTGACCTTTTCTAAGGAGTCGAGGTGCATCCTCAGCTCCTGGGATCTTCCAGGCGGGGACATAATAACTCTCTCTCCCTGCAGGGAGTAGCCCACAGTATCTGCAACACGTGGGGACAAAAGTTGAACCGATTTCAGCCCCGGGACGGGGCTCCTAGCCAGGGCCCCCAGCATCAGCGCGCGGCTGGACTCTGGGCTCAGCGCTGCGGACTGCCTGCGCCCCATCTCCCAGAGAGCAGAGTCCTGCGCCTCGGGTCCTGCTTCTGGGTGTTGGGGGGGGGGCCTCACTCCGCTCTACCTTCCCCTCCAGGCGCAGGTCTATGCCCCTCCGAGGCCCACCGACCGCCTGGCCGTGCCCCCCTTCACCCAGCGGGACCGCTGCCTCCGCTTCCAGCCCACCTACCCGTATTTGCAGCACGAGATCGACCTGCCGCCCACCATCTCGCTGTCGGACGGGGAGGAGCCCCCGCCGTACCAGGGCCCCTGCACCCTCCAGCTGCGAGACCCGGAGCAGCAGCTGGAGCTGAACCGGGAGTCGGTGCGCGCGCCCCCGAACAGAACCATCTTCGACAGCGACCTGATGGACAGCGCGATGTTGGGTGGCCCCTGCCCCCCCAGCAGTAACTCGGGCATCAGCGCCACGTGCTACGGGGGTGGCGGGCGCATGGAGGGGCCGCCCCCCACCTACAGCGAGGTCATCGGCCACTACCCTGGGTCCCCCGCCTTCCAGCACCAGCAGAGCAGCGGGCCGCCCTCCTTGCTAGAGGGGACCCGGCACCCCCACGCACACCTTGCGCCCCTGGAGAGCTCACCTGCCTGGAGCAAAGAGAAAGATAAACAGAAAGGTCACCCTCTCTAGAGTCCTGGGGGGCCGGGGGCCGGGGCAGCAGTGGGTTTAAAAAAAAAAAAAAGAGGCAAAACACTCCGCACTTCCTAAACGAGAAGACAGAGGAGGACCGGGCGGCACCCAGAAACCGCGGCGCGTAACCATCCCCTCCCCCTCTCTCTGTGTATAAATATTTACATGTTCTGTCTGGTCTGAAGGCACAAGCTAAGAAAGCTTGCAAAAAACCACGTTTCTGTGTCGAGCAGTGTCTTGAAGGCAAAAGGAAAAAAAAAAACCCTACCCTAGTCTTTTCTGTTCCTAGTTGAGCTGCGTGCGTGAATGCTTATTTCCTTTTGTTTGTTTATGATGATTTCACTTAACTTTAAAGACATATTTGCACAAAACCTTTGTTTAAAGATCTGCAATATTATATATATAAATATATATATAAAATAAGAGAAACTGTATTGTGAGGGCAGGAGTATTTTTGTATTAGAAGAGGCCTATTAAAAAAAAAAGTTGTTTTCTGAACTAGAAGAGAAAAAAAAATGGCAATTTTTGAGTGCCAAGTCAGAAAGCGTGTATTACCTTGTAAAGAAAAAAAAAACCTACAAAGCAGGGGTTTAGAGTTATTTATATAAATGTTGAGCTTTTGCACTATTTTTTAATATAAATATGTCAGTGCTTGTTTGATGGAGACTTCTGCGGTGTCTGTGGGGACTTTCAAGGGGAGGAGCGGCGCCCTGTAGTGGACGCCAGGCGGAGGGCGGGCCCCGCACGGAGGGGGGACGGACTTCCGGGGGGGCGCTCTTCTGTCTAGCGTTAGGTTGTTACCTCGTTATACATCCCCCCCCCCCCCCCCAAGGAGACCTGTGTCCCCCTCTGGCCCAGCCCAGCCTCCGGATGGCAGAGGAGAATGGGAAATTAGGCACCGAGTTCCAGGGTGGTGGCTTTGCCCTTCCCGAGATGAAAATAAACTGTTACTGAAGAATCTTAGTTTTTCCTCCTGTTTTTTAAGCATGAAGCCCCCCTCCCCCTCCCCAGGAAGGGGCTAAGGCGCCCCCTTTGCAGACGCTGCTGCCCGCCCCCCCGGAGCTCGGTGCCGGGACCCGCCAGAGAGGTTTGGGAGGCCCTTTTGTGCGAAGTGCTTTTGGGGCGATCCGGCTGGTCCAGGAGGTTGCCGATTGGAAAGGCCCCAAGGAAAGGAACTTGACCTCCTCCCTGGCTTTCTCTTTCCGTAGCAATTCTCACCGAACAGGCTGACAAACAGGACCCCAGGGACGAAAAACTGACTCGCCCCGGTGTCTCCCAGGACGGGACAGAGGGTTCCCGCGAAGAACGAGTCAAAGCAGTGTGAACCTGTGCGTTACGTTTTCAAAGCAGAATTCTTTACCTTCCGTCCCACGTGTTCATCCCTTTCCCCGTGGAAACAGGCATGGCTGGTGTGTCCGTGTGTCTGTGTTTTCAGGCGTCTGTCTCAGAGACCGTTCTGGTTTGCTAGGATTTTCCCGAGTGGATTTCGGTCCGGCAGGATCCCGTGGTGTTGGCGTGCAGGGGAGGCCCTGTGAGCGGGCACACGTGTGTGCCCAGTGACACGCCGCCAGCAGGGGGGCGGGGGCTCCCCTGGGATCTACTGGTTCACATTCCATGAGTGACCCCTCCCCCCCCTACTCACGGAGCTGTCTTTTCCTTCTGGAAGAATGCGACCCATCAGAAGGCATAAGGGCAATATCTCTTGTTTCTAAGCAACTTTTTTTATTACTTAAAACAAAAACCTGAGGACAGTTTTGAAGTTCTGGCCGTTCGAACTCTATGTATCCGTTTTAAGAGCCTGACGACCAGCAGATAAAGACGGAGTCTGCGCGCTCGCTGCTGACCCGCCGGGCAGAGAGTTTTTGTGCTTTGACGTCAAAACCTGCCTCTCCGTGGGGTCCTCGGTCTCGACATTGCTTCTCTCCCAGAGGAGGATGCTTTTCGGAAGTTAGTGCCGAGAACTTGCTGTAATTTGTCCTAAAAGGTACAGGGACACGTTTATAGATAAAAATAATTTTTAAAAAACCGTATCTTTCTTTGACGTGAAGAGTCAGTCTCCCTAGTGCCTTACTGAGAAAACAGTGCGCTCTCCTCACCGGTTGGGGGCATCCCTGGACGGTGACTCGATCACCCCTCCCCGGGGACTGGCCTTTCCACTTGAGGGCTGCCGCTTCTCAAACACCCCCGTAGCTCCCCGTGCCCGGTCCCGCCCGCCCTCCTCTGAGGACGCGCCTTGTTAGGCGACCCCTCCCTGCCCCTCCGCCTTCTTGTCGCGTGCTGTGTCTGAGTCCCATGCGGGCTGTGAGCCTAGAAGCGGACCTCGTCTGCGTGGGCAGCGTCAGGCCGAAGCGATGCCAAGGGCCTGAGCCACACTGTGACCCCCGTTGCCTGGGGGTGTGGTCCGCGTGCGCTGTTTGGGGGGAAGCAGGAAGTGGCTTCCTGACCTAGCGGGCGCCAGGGCCGGGCACGCCCCCGGATGGCACCCCAGGCCCAGGGCAGAGAGGCTGGGCGAAGGCGGGGCCCATCCCGGGAAAACCGGTGGGGCGTGTTTCTGGAAACTACGGCTGCAGCTAAGTGGATTTCTCTGCTGGACCCCGGAGCTCTGGGGGCGCCCTCATTCCTCTAGATGTCGGCTGCCATGCCGCTGTCTTTGAAAAGGCTTTGCGCACCCCCGAGGAGCTCCCCCTTTTTCCAGGAAAAAGTTGGGGGTCCTCGGCAGTGGCTGGTTGGAGGGGGACCAGGTCGGGCTTTCTCTTGTGCTCGTTTCCCTGCTTGTGACCCGCCCAGGCCTCCGCAGACCGACTTGGCGGGGGCACTACGAGCCATCCGTGTCCCCCCAAAGTGTTCTTCGCAAGGAGCCGAGCCCCTCCCCGCCCCTGCCCCCCCCGACGTCTAGTGAACACCAGGGCAGGGCAAGAACGGAGTCCGTTCCCTGTCCTTGTCTCTGTGAAGTGTATGTCTCAGAAATGGTTTCCTACGTGCACACAGGCTTCCAGATCCACAAAACATCCCGACGATAAAGGAAAACTAAACGTGTTTGTTCTGTTCTGTTCTGTTTGTTCTGGAAACCGCACTTCCAGTTTTGCTGTACTATAGAGCCCAGAAGGACACGCCTTCTCGTTTGCCTGCCTGACCCCCGGCGTGCGCAGACGGCGCACCGTTACGTTGCGTTCTTGGCGTTGAGACCGCCCCCCTTTGCAGCCCTGTCTCCCAAGTTCTGTTCAAGTTAAACTCCTGTAAATTCCCCGTGGCACGCTGGGTGCGGCACCCACGTTGCTGCTGAGTAAAACTCTGTATTTGGATGCCAACCCACAGGCCTGATGAAATCGCTTGTTCTGTATCAATAATCATTAGTGGCAATGATGACATTCTGAAAAGCTGCAATACTTATACAATAAATTTTACAATTCTTTGGAATGAGGCTTTTTTATTTATTTATTTTTTTTTTTTTTTACTTCTTTGGTCACATTACCTACCCCTGCCCTTCCCCGCCTTCAGCGGCAGTCCCAGGGGCCCATTTATGGGGATGGACAAGAGCCTGGGGAGCCCGGGGAAAACACTAGCTCAGGGTGGTGATTCTAATAAAAGGGGTTAAAATGAACCCAACCCTTTTGTTAATTGGGGTTAAGAGAGTTTGCAAGATGTTACTTGTCCTCCCTCTTGGAAAAAATGATTCTCTGTAGCATGCCAAAAGCTCTGATAAGGTCTGCAAGAAAAGAAACTGCCTCAGGTGGGTCCTTTCCAGAAGAAAACGCTGAGGCATGGATTTGTATGAAGGCAGTTATCAGGGCTGTGCTCCCTGGAGAGACAGTTAAAGGAACTGGGAAGAGGACCGAGAAGGGGAAGAAACAAAGCAAGATATGGACAGTTTCAGGCAAAATCCGTCCCAGCCTGATCCCTAAGGGACCTGTGGGGACCTCTGGGGTGTAAGTTGCTTCCAGATGAAATGCAGACTCTCAGATGCTCCTGGCTTTTCGTGCGTCAGAGTCAGGTAGCAAGGAGTTTCACAAGCCCCAGGGTGGCGCTCAGAGGGTGCTCCCAGGTCCGGATGTACGTGGGAGCCAGGGAATGGGAGACAGGACCCTAAATGGGATCGCAGGGAGTCTTGAGTGAACAACCCACAGGGCCCACTACACAAACTCGTGTTTATTTTCTCTAAATAGAACCACCTTTAACCTTGACCAGATGGTCCAGGGTTTTAAAAAATCAGCCCAAACTGATGACTCCCCAGGAATGACCATTGTTTGCCCTCAGCCCAGGTGTTCTGTAAGCTTCTAGAATACAGAGCCCTACTGTCAGGGCAGAGCTTGAGGTATACATCTCTTGTTTCCTTTCTCCGGTGGCGGAAATCCTAGATTAAAAAAAAAAAAAAAAAGCAGCTCCTTGCTCCTTACTAGTCGCTACGGGCCGGGTAGAGGGACCCCACAATGTTGCGTGCGCCCCAGGCCAGCTCCGGAGCCTGGGTCCTCATTAGCGGTCACTCTCCTTGCCGGCCCTCAGTCACCTCCTCTGCCGGAAGGGTTGATGGCAGAGCTCGTGGGGTGGTTGACAAGGACGTCCCGGGCTCTGAAGGAAAAGGAGACCCTCGCCCACGGTTGCCTTCAGCTCAAGCGGATAGGGCTGAATCCGCCCCGAATAAAGGCGGACATCAGAATGCCTAATATTTGCCGAGCGCCCACCAGGTGCCAAGCACTGTGCCAAGTTCTTGACAGCAGCTGGCAGCTTCTTTGGGGAGGCCTCATCTCTCAATCATCTGATAACGATTTTTTGGCACAGCCGAATGCTCGGGGGTGCCAACCTCTGACCTTGAGGAACTCACCTTCCGGTTCTAGAGTCAGACTGGCACCACAGCACCAACCTGCGAGGGCAGGGGAGTGTGCTGTCCAGGTGAGCGGAGGCTGGATTTCAAGCCTGGAGATGTTGCAGGGTGGGGAGGCGAGAGAGTGAACCAGGTGCCTGCGTGGGCAAAGGCCAGGAGGAGACTTAGCCGCCAGGCAGAGCGAGGTCTTGGAGTCAGTTAATTCTTTCTCTAATAAGTGAGTCAAACCCAACTCAGGCCGGCTTTAGCAGAAGAGGGAATAATTGACTCTTGTAACCGAAAAGCAGCAGGTAGAGCTGGGCGAGATTATATGCCACCAGATCCAGATGGGCCCACGGTGACGTTAAGATGTCTGTCTCCGCCATGAAACGGCTCTTCCCTTTACTGATTTCCCTTTTAAGTGGATTCCCCCCCCCCCCCCGGTACCCACCTTCTCTCCAGGCTCCGTTTCTCACTGCTCTGAATCAAGTGGGAAGCCATTCCTTTGCCCGGCCTCCAGCCAAAGTCCCAGAACTGAATCCTATTGGCCTGGCTGAGATCATGTGCCTCAACCTGAGCCAATCAGTGCACCCACAGGGAAAACGGGCTCTGATTGGCCAGGTTTCGGTCACATGTCCTGGAGGTGGGGCCAGCTCCCTGCACTCCACCTGCGCGGAGGAGGGAGAGAGAACCCTGTCCGAAGGCAAATTGGACTGATTTGCCCAAGAAGGGGGTTGGGTGCCAGGCAGCCAAAATCCAGCAGCTGCCATTACACCGGACTGGCGAACGCACGGATGCTGAAGGTCAAGGCTTTGGATGAGCGGCGTGCAGCCGGTGCGGTCAACTCTGCACCGGGCTGGGCGAGGCAGCTCCAGCCAGCCCTGCCTCTTTCGACTGCTCCAAGTTGGTTTTGAGTTGATATTTGTTGAAATTATTTCAGCATGTGTGTCTGGCTTCCTGTCTCAGTCGCGGGCATAGACGGAACACTCGCGGCGAGGAAGGCTGGGCGCGCCAACAGGAGAGACAGAACACACAGGGGGCCTGTGCCAAATCGGCATCGCGTTTTCTTTAACACTTTGTACAGTTGTACCGAAGTAAAAGAACTGCTGCTAAAAATAAAACAAAACATTATAAGCTTCACAAATAATTTGGAACAAGTGATGGATTTAAATGTGTGAATCCATTTTTAAAATAAATATCCGCCCCCTTCTTCTCCCCCCCCCACCGCGTGCGCGCCTGCGTGCTGGCTCGCGTTGCCCCTCCCCCCATGCGCTCGCCCCCTCTTCCCTCCCTCCCTTTGTGTCCCCACCTTGCCATGCCTGATAACCCTGAAAGTGGAGGCCTGAAATCATGATGTTCATCTTATTAAAAGGCTTTTATTGAACTCAAAATAATTAAATTTGTCTTTAAAAGCATCTAACTTAATTGAGTGAGCAAGTTTAAAGATGAATTTTTAAAATTCACAGACGTAGTTTAGACTCCTGCCTGCTCTTAACAGCCACGGGCAGGCGCAGAGGAGGGGAGGCGAAGCGTAGGGCTTCTGTGGTTATTGGATCTGGATTCAAATCTTCCCCTGTCCCTTTTCAGCTAGTTAATTAACCCCTTCGGGCTTCCGTTCCCAAAAGGAGTAACTTGGGCAGCGAACCACGGTCAGTGTCGTCGGTACCACACGCGCACCCCCCGGCCCTTTCCACGTCCGTCCACATGGGCCCCACGTTCAGCCGACGGCCCTGGCGTTCTGCTGCCTGAGGCTTTGTCTGGCTTCCGAGTGCGTCTCAGCCCATCCGGCCGCCGCAGAGCAGAGGTGCGGTGGGGGGGGGGGGGGGGGGGGGGGG
>PJEM01006311.1:48715-83284 GCA_004023845.1 Helogale parvula | reverse complement strand
CCAAAATAAACTGCTTGCCCTCCAGTCTCTGCCCCAGGGTGTGCTTCCGGGGCGCGCACCCTCAGACACCAGCTGTGAAGTGGGGGTCAGCAAAAGGAGGAAAAGGGGTCCCTGAGCAGAAGGCACGGAGGGGGCTCGTGTGTGTGTGTGTGTGTGTGTGTGTGTGTGTGTGTGTGTGTGTGTGCGCGCGCGCGCACGCGTGTTCAGGGCTGTGTGCACCTGTTCGGTTGTGGACACGCAGCCACCGAGGCTTTTGTTTTATGAACCCAATATATCATTTAGACATGGAATCAGTGTCAAAATTGTTGATGAGAAAAAAATCTTAAGTGGTAGAGGGTCTTCGAATTTGTCAGGTTTCTGTGCCCCTGAGCGCTGAGCCCAGTGCTCTGCTCGTGTGGGCCCCAGATGGCCTGAATGTTTGTGCCCCTAAATCCACACACTGCAACCCCGTGCCCCCAACAGGAGGGCATTAGGATCCGGGGCCTCTGGGCGGGGACTAGGGTTACGTGAGGCCAGGGTCGTGGAGCCGCGTGACGGGGGTAGTGCCCTCAGCCTGGTCACAGGTCCCTGGGCCCCTCCTTCAGCGCGTGGGGGCACAGCCAGAAGGGGGCCCTCTAGGAACTAGCAAGCAGAGCTCACCGGACTTTGAGTCCACCAGCGCCTCGACCTTGGCCTTCCCAGCCCCCAAAACAGTGTCGTTGAAACCCTGCAGCCTGCAGTGTTTGGTTATGGCCGCGGAACGGATGAAGACAGACCTGCTCAGTGAAAGAAAGCCTAAGGACTCCATGGTTTCCACTCACCAGCTCCATGACCTTGACCAGCTTACCTAGTGATCTCGCTGCCTTGTCTGTAAAATGCAGATTTGATATTCCGCTCGCCTCCCTTACAGGACTGCAAGGCGGTCAGTGAAATCATGCACATAGGGTCCATAGTAGGCTCCAAATACATACAGTTGAACCTTGAATGACACAGAGGTTGGGGGCACCAAACACCCTGTGAAATCAGAAATCCATGCATGGGGCACCTGGATGGTTCAGTCGGTTAAGTAGCGGACTTCAGCTCGGGTCAGGATCTCACGGTTCGGTGAGTTCGAGCCCCGCATCGGGCTCTGTGCTGGAGCCTGGAGTCTGCTTCTGATTTTGTCTTCCTCTTTCTCTGCCCCTCCCTCACCTTCTCTCTCTCTCTCTCTCTTTCTCTCAAAAATAAATAGACGTTAAAAAAAATTCATGTATGGAATGGGAAAAGATAGTTGCAAATGACATATCAGATAAAGGGCTAGTATCCAAAATCTACAAGGAACTCACCAAACTTCACACCCACAAAACAAATAACCCAGTGAAGAAATGGGCAGAAGACATGAACAGACACTTCTCCAAAGAGGACATCCAGATGGCCTACAGGCACATGAAATGATGCTCAACGTCACTCATCATCAGGGAAACACAAATCAAAACCACACTGAGATACCACCTCACGCCAGTCAGAGTGGCTAAAATGAACAAATCAAGAGACTCTAGATGCTGGTGAGGGTGTGGAGAGACGGGCACCCTCCTGCACTGCTGGTGGGAATGTAAACTGGTGCAGCCGCTCTGGAAAACAGTGTGGAGGCTCCTCAAAAAACTATCCATAAAACTCCCCTATGACCCCGCAATAGCACTGCTGGGGATTTACCCAAGGGATACAGAAGTGCCGATGCATAGGAGCACATGTACCCCAATGTTCATAGCAGCACTGTCAACAATAGCCAAATCATGGAAAGAGCCTAAATGTCCATCACCTGATGAGTGGATCAAAAAGAAATATATATATATACACACACAATGGAGTATTACATGGCAATGAGAAAGAATGAAATATGGCCATTTGTAGCAAAGTGGATGGACCTGGAGGGGGTCATGCTAAGCGAAATAAGTCAGGCAGAGAAGGACAGAAACCATATGTTTGCACTCATAGGTCTAACAGGAGAACAGAAGAAACCTAATGGAGGACCAGGGGGAGGGGAAGAGGGAAAGAGAGTTGGGGAGAGAGAGGGACCCAAAACTTGAGAGACTAGTGAATACTGAAAACAAACTGAGGGCTGAAGGGGAAGGGGGAGGGGGAAAAGAGGTGGTGGTGATGGAGGAGGGCACTTGTGGGGAAGAGCCCTGGGTGTTGTATGGAAACCAATTTGACAATAAACTATTTAAAAAAAAAATTCATGTATAGCTTTGACTCCCTGAAAACACAACTAGTGACCAGGACACTGGGTGGCTCAGTCTGTGTCCAACTCTTGATTTTGGCTCAGGTCATGATCTCACAGTTTGTGGGTTCGGGCCCCATATCAGACTCTGCACTGACAGCACAGAGCCTGCTTAGGATTCTCTCTCTCCCTCTCTCTCTCTGTTCCTCCTCCACTTGCACTTTCTCTCTAAAAATAAATAAATAAACTTAAAAAAAAAAAAAAGAAACCATAACTAGTGACCAGAAGCCTTACTGAGATCACAAACAGTCAGTCAACACATGTTTTGTACGTCACGTGTATTACACACTGCATCCTCGGAACAAAGTAAGTTGAGAGAGAGAATGTTCTGGAGAAGATCGTAAGAAGGAGAAAATGGGTTCACGGTCCTGGACTGCATTTGCCTAAAAGAAACCTGGGTGTCGGCGGAGCCGCACAGTTCAAACCCTTTTCAGAGGTCACCAGTAGTTGATACTCAGTCCCTCAGGCTTCTGAGAAACATCTTTGGGTCAAATTTTAGAGCAGGAAATCCAATTTTTACAGAAGAAAGAAGGGCACCTTGGGGGGCTCAGTCAGTTAAGCATCGGACTTCGGCTCAGGTCATGATCTCACGGTTCGTGGGTTCGAGCCCCGCGTCGGGCTCTGTGCTGACAGCTGGGAGCCTGGAGCCTGCTTCGGATTCTGTGTCTCCCTCTCTCTCTGCCCCTCCCCCACTCATGCTCTGTCTCTCTCTCTAACAAACAAACAAACAAACATTAAAACGTTTTTTAAATAAAAAGAAGTTACACATTAACACAGGAAACTGTTCTATTCTCAAAGCGTCCCCTGTCCCGCGGCACATGGCCACCCACACGCAACCAAGACCGCAAGCCCCCAGAAGGGCAGGAATCCTGCCCGGTAGGAGATACGTCTCTGCATTTCCCCCATCGTACCTTCTGGGCATAGAAGTCTCCGCACCTCAGGCTTATGGAAGTTTCAAGAGCCTTTGAAAATGTTTGAGCTCCAAAATATGGGGTGGGAGAAGGGGAGGGGAGGAGGGGGCTACACACTGCATAACCCGAATCCGTAAGGGTTTAATTAAACATCTAGGAAACCTAGCGTCATGTCCAGTTCATCAATTGCCTCCTCTAGTCATCATAAAAATGCTATTACGCTTCATTATATTTGAAACGAATTTATAGGTGAAATCTTCTCATTTTACCAGAAATCCCAAGAACACTGGACGCCCAGTGAAGAAATTGTGACCAATTGTAATTAATGAATTTCTTGGAGGCAAAGAATTTTGGTAGTTACACCATCAAAGCCTCTTTGGATTATAAAAACGAACGTTAGATGTGAATTTATTTCAGGACCTTGGTTGGGGTGTCGGGAAGGGCTCTCTGCGGGGAGCTGGTGGCAGGAGGAAGGGAGGACAACCTGGCACTGCCCCCGCCTCCGTCCCCTCGCCCGCCCCTCCCATGCCTTCCTCAAGCACCACGGCCGCCTTTCCCCCAACTCACCTTGGATGAAAATCTCCCAGTGGCCCTTTCCCTTTGCTCCCAGTGAAAATCTCAAGTTTCTAACACAGCCATTTTCAGCACGCCCAGTGGTGCCCCGGCCACTGCCTGACCCTCCGCCCCCCACCCCCGCCGGCTCACTTACTGCCCAGCACAGCTGGGGAGAGTGGGCACTCTGGACTTGGCCTGAGCCGCTCTTCAGTCCTGAATTGGGCAGTGTGGCCTCTTCGATGGCTGGATGGAGACGCATATCTCGGGAACCAGCAAGGAGAAGCCTTCTTCCTCCCCCACCGGGGGCCTCACCTCAGGGCCGGGGATAAAAAAAGCATAAAGCATTATTTGGTGAAAGACCAGATGCAACGGGGACGCCTTTGTCACGGCCAAGAAGGACAGCTGGGAATCAGAGAATGATGTCATGAACAGCTTCTATTTACTGAGCACATACTATGTGCTGTTTACTGAGCAGGTACTATGTGCTCAGAGCTCCGGTAGGTCCTAGATGTGTGAATGAAGTAATTGAACTTCTGCAATGACCTTGGAAAAGTAGTTGCTGCTTTGATCCCCTTTTCCAACGGGGGAAACTGAGGCTCGAAAAGAGTAGTGACTCACTCCGGGCCCGCATCTAGAAGGCAGGGCTGCCAGAGCCCAGACCCCAGGTCTGTCCAACTCCAGGGACGCAGATGATAAATGGGAACCCACTGAGCTCTGCCTTGAAGGGCAGCACGCAGAGCCAGGCAGATCCCTACGGGGGCTCCCCGGGCGAACCCCAGGCCTTTGACACAGTGGCTTTCCCTGGGCTGTGTGTCTCGCCCTCTGTTCCAGCTCTCGTAACCGTGTGCAAGGCCTGTGGGCCCTGGCCACCTCGGACTCCCGCCTTTGCCCCGACCGAAGAGGCATCACCACCCACGTTCGCCGCCTTCAGACCTTCCCACTCCCTCCCCCGAGGTGAATTCACAGAGAACATGTGAAAGTGACATCCAAGCTGCCTGGTAGAAAAAAGACTGTGTTTTGCCAACACAATGTGCAGTAAAAATATCTCTCTCTTAAAAAGAGAGCGAGAGCGAGATTTAAAGGCTGGAGATCAGTAACATGTAATTATCCTCTGGTTTGGGCAGAGAGTTCTAATAGTTTCCAGAAAAACACAGACCATGAAAAAGGAATGTGATTTCCAAGGCAAAAAGAGATCTGGGCTCCAGCACGCAGTGGCCCCGTCTCGGGACTCCTGGGCCTCTGAAGCCCCTCCCACTAAGGATCGGAAGACACCTGTCCCTTCTTCTTGGTTTGCCTTCCGCACGGGAGGCTCTGAAAATGTGGAAGCTGCCTTTGAACTCAGCCTTGAACCCGCTCAGCAAAGAGGCTCTTGTGAGTGGCCACACCTACAGGCACAGAGCGGGTATCCAAGCTCCTTCCTTGGAGGAACAACAGAGCCTCGAAATGGCAAGGACAGCTTGGTCTCCTCCAATACCTATTGTCTCCTAGTTTGAAATAATAACCCCCCCAATTTTAGCTCAGCGCATTGTGACCCAGAAGGTACCATCTTTCCCTACCTTCCTTGCTGAGCCATGGTACTAATGGGATGTCAGTTTAATATGTGTGCCACTTAAGATAGGTATCTTTCTTCTTTTTCCTGCTTCCTGCTGGAAGGAATGCAGATGTGATGGCAGGAGCTTGAGCAGCCATGCTAGAACATGAGGCTAACCTGGGAATGGAGGCCACAGAGGGCAGAGCAACAAGAGAGTGAAGCCAGAAACTCAACACCACGGTGTGTCACACCAAACCTGGACCGCCTACCCTACTGTTGTGGGAGAAAGAAGCATATGCATTGTGTAAGCCGCTGATATTTGGTTCAAAGACAATCCTTAGAGTCACTATTGCCTTGAAAACAGCTTAAACTGAGAATGCAGTCCAAGACAATCCAAATCTTTAAAAGTGAGACTCACTCCATGTGGTGTGGCATTCACAAATTCCAGACACGGTAGAATGCTAGGGAATGTTTTGGGGTTTTGTTTTTTGTGTTTGTGGTGCCTAAAGTTATATGCTAAAGATGCATCATAACATATTTTCCAATTTTTGCTGCTCTCGTCAGCACTGATTAAGTGTCAGATAGACGTGCTTTTTCTTATTTATTATCTCTGATTTTAATGAAAGAAACGGAGGCCCACAGAGGCAGTGACACAGAGCTAGGGAAGGACAGGGCTGTAGCTGGGCCTGCCTGGAGAGGAAGGTAAGGCAGAATCCTTGTCCAGGTGGAGCCCCGCCCCCTCCACCGCCCCACGAGCGCTGGCTTCCCGGAAATACTGATTCCGGGCGCAGGTCCAGAGCCAGTGTGCAAGCTTCTGGTAGGGGCGCGGAGGGTGGGCACATAGGGAGACAGGGGCATGAAGGGGCAGCAAGGGGCCATCCAAACACTGTTCAGACGGACACAGGCCTAGAGGGTGCCAGCCTCCACCACTGAAACACAACTCGTGCTTCCAGAAGTGAATCTGACCTCTCAGCCTGACCTGCAAACCATAGGCACCGGCTCAAGGCCAAGTCCAAGGCCTTAGGCCTCCACACGAAGGGGTCAGCAGCACGCAGGGAAGGAGCCAAACAGCCTGAGTAAGAGAGGCCGGGGAGGATGGGAAGAATCCCGGAGTGGGACCAGATGGAGTCTGGGTTTCCCTGGGGGATGGGGATGGGTGGGAGGTCCCCCTACGACCTTGAAACCAGAGCGGCCCGGGTCCAGGTTGGTGAGCGAGCGCCACCTGGTGGCCCGTTGCTGCATGGCGCCCCCTCCCATTGGGGGGCTCCCCCAGAGCGTCCCCCCACAGGGCGCCTCCACAATCGCTCTCAACACCCCCGTTACCCAGCATTTAAAGTCGATATTGTCAATTCCTAGGGAGAAACACGTTTTTGGTTTTACCCCAAAGAGGAACAAAGCCCCGTTGTAATTTCCTGTCGGTGCTGAGTGTCCCACGAGGCATAGAGGCATAGGCAGCATGTCCTGCCCTGGGACACTCACCCCGCCCCCAGCGCAAGGATGTGGGTGAACTGGGTACCCCCCCTTCCCCGCCCCCGCTGGCTCTGCAGACACTGCTCCCAGCAAGCCAGCCCCTCCCTTCGCAGAAATGCTGGGGCAAAGTCCCCCGAGGGCAGGGCCACACCCTCACCAGGCCTCTGCAGCTGGGGCACAGAGCCCAGACCCCAGAGCCCAGAGATGTCCAGGGTTGAGTTCTTGACCCTCCCGGCCGCCTGGCCACTGCAGGCCCCGGTTTCCCTTCCTCCGGAACTAAGGGGGAGTCAGTGGCCCCTTTGAAATAAATGAAAGTGATGGGTCCCTTTTCCGGGGCTGTGGGTGCCCAGCCGGGCTCATGACCGGAGATGGAACCGGAGAAATCTGGCCAAACCGTTCAACTGGATTATCCCCTTCAGTCCTCACTAGGACCTCCTGACGTAGCTACGTTTTCATTAGCCCCATTTTACAGATGAGGAAACTGAGGCACGAATAGGTTAAATGACTTGCCCAGAGTGACACAGCCAGGAAATCGTGGGACTGGGTTAGAACCCGCCTTGGACAAGTGACCCCACTGATCTAAGCCTCCTCATCCCCTCTGAGAAAAGCGGTCAGGACTAGAGCCCCGCCCCTGGAGGTGAGTCAGAGGGGCGTACGAGATTGAAAAACTTACAGTAGGTGCTCATTAAAAAGAGCTGTCGTTTTGATACACACATCACTCGTTCTAGGGCACCCAGCCGCCTCCCGGGCGCCTCGGCCAACGTGTGCCCTCGAGGCGGGCAGCGGTGGGCACCGGGAAGGTCAGGAAAGCCCCATGTTTACAGAGAACGCTCCCGTCTCACCAAGCCCAGCTCCTTCCTTCCAGCATGTAGCCAGAGGCTTTGCTCAGCGATTCCGCTTTCAATTTTGTTTCTAAAGCCGCACACAAGAGTTTCGTTTTCTTTTTCACCAGAAAGCTCATCAGGGTGATGAGGCTTGTTTCTGGGGTGTGAACAGCAAACACCAGCCAGCTGACGCCGGGCCCTGCACGGCCGCAGACGCTCCAAGGTCAGCCACAGAAGGACCGCTCGCCGGGACCAGCCCCCTGCCCCCCAGCCCAGGTGCGGGAGACTTCCTCGAGGCCCCTACAGCTCGGGGGTCCAGCGGCGGCCGCCAGCATGGCCCAGGCCCCTGAGGACCCTGCCGAAACAGGTACTGCCTTCCGTCTAAAGGACTAGTGGGGAGTCCCAGTGGGGTTTGCACTTTTCTCTCTGGCTCCTTTCCTTGGTCAGCTTACAGCCAGGGCAGCTGACCATATACCCCCAAGCGCAGGGGTGAGGAGAGAAGAGCCCAGCCCAGGGTGTGGTCAGGGAGGCCCGCTCGCCCTGGGCTGTACCCTCTGCTTGCATTTCCAGAGCCCTCAGTGCCGGGCACAGCGAAGTGTCCATCTTATACCGGAGATCACTGAGGCCCGGCCGGGAGACCAGAGTCTGGGCATCACAGTGACGCGGGGCTCTGCTCATGTGTCTGCGTGCTCGCGCTGAGAAACGATGAGTTGTTCTGAGTAGAGGCGTCCGTGCACGTCTGTGTCCCCTTGTTCCTCCGCTAACACTTCACTCCTGGAAGAATGTGCCAACCAACCGCGTCCTGAGCAAGGGCTGTGGGTTGTGGGTTTTGTTTCGTTATCATTAGCTCATTTATCCTCACTACAATCTTTGAGGTACCTGGTCTTATCCCCGCTTCACAGATGGGAAAAGTGAGGCACAGAGAGATCGCAGAGCCAGGGCTCAAACCCAGGGATCCAGCCCTCCGGGAGCCAGAAAGGAAAAGCAGTGCATGGGGGAGGGGTGCCAGCACCAGCACCATGCGGCCCAGGGCCCTGCGGGTTTCCAGGTTTCTGGTGCTGCTTCCTGCGGGGGACATGCGGGACTCATCCCTAGGCAGCTGAGCTCAACTTCTCCCTTCCAGGTTTTTTTTTTCCCTTCCAGGTGTTTCTTTCCTTACCAACTTGTCACTTACACCTCATCCGTTTTGCAACTTCCCATTCACAGACTCACCGGCCTGAAGACCCAGCCCAGGAGGCCAGCCAGCCCATCGGGCTTGGCCTTCCCTTTGATCTCTAGCCCCAGAGCGCCTTTGGGGGCAGGGGGGTGGAGGAGGCGGGAGGGGAAGAGGCTTACCCCGCAGGCTTTTCAAGAATCAGAACTCTTTCCAGGACGAGGCAGAGCCGGGCTTGCTGGACCGGCTAGAGGCAGAACTTGGCGGGTGGAGGGGCGGGTGCCCGCGGGCGTCCTGACTGCCCTTCACCTGAGGGCAGCAAGGACGGGCCTGTCCTGGTCACGGTGCGAGCCTCACAGCCCAGCGGTGCTGACAAACGCTTCACCCCTCCCCCAACGGGTGCTGCCACCAAGGAACCTGGGAGAAGCCCAGAAGGCAGAGGTTCTCGCACTGCTGCCCTGCAAAGGGGCCCCAGGTTGTCCCAAGGAGGGCCCTGCTTTGCGTTTCTCTTGGGGTTTTGGGGGGCAGTCATTTCCTGGCAAGACACAGGGCTGCCCCCCACAGGGCTCCCTCCAGCTGGCCAGGCGCTGCGTGTGCCCTGCACTCCCCTCCCCAGAGCTGCCGGCCTGGGTTGGGGGGAGCTCGTCTGAAAGGGACGGGGGTCATTCAGAGCCCCTGGGGTTCTGCAGGAGGGGACCCAGGAGGATCTGCCATGCCCTGCCCTGGGTCATCTGGGCAGACACCTGTCCCTGTGGTGGGTGGATCCACTCGGTCACTCGCTTATTCAAATGCTGTTTCCTGAACACCTACTGTGTGCCCAGCACTGTGCTGGGTGCCAAAGACACTACCGCGGACGGGCAGTCACAGCAGGGGGTCCCTGGAGCCGTTCTGCACAGGACCTACCCCCATACACAGCACCCCACTCACATGGGCATCCGGGGCAGCTCCCCACCAGACATGGAGTTTGAGCAAGACTTGGAGGCTGAGCTGATATTGGGGGGGGGCGTGGAGAGGCGGGAAAGTTCCTGGCAGAGGGGACACTGTGTGCAAAGGCCCTGGGGTGAGTAGGCTGGAAGGGGCTGGCGAGTGGAGGGTCTTGCTGGAGGGGTGGATGCTGTCCTCTGGGAGACGGCGGTGGGGGGGGGGGTGGAGGCAGAGAGCAGGAGAAGAAAGGGCTCGAGAGAGCAGGCGACGGTGTTTCCAGGCCCCTCTGGAACTGAGCTTCAGGGAGGAAGGTCCGTCTCTGAATGTCTGAGCCTTCCTGACTTCAGTGAACACCTTCACCGCTGGGTAGATGGGGAGCCCTCCTCCCCCAGGAGGGACAGAGGATGCAGAGGGCGGGAACTCCGCCTCCCTCCCCGCTCCTTCCTGCTCCCCTGCCCTCAGTCTACCCCACCCTGCCACCTTCCGCTGCCCTGTGCTCTCAAGGTGTCTGAGGGCTGACCCCCAACCCCACCAGCGCTCACAGCAGACAGAGGATGCACAGAAGGCTGGGGCGCCTCCCCTCGTCACCAGGCTGTCGGGCCAAAGTCATTTCTTTTCTTTTTCTTTTTTTTTTTTTAATTTTGAGAGAGAGAGAGCATGAGCAGGGGAGAGGCAGAGAGAGAGGGAGAAAGAGAGAGGAGACACAGAATCTGAAGCAGGCTCCAGCCTCCGAGCTGTCAGCAGAGAGCCCGGTGCAGGGCTTGAACCCATAAGCCGTGAGATCACGACCTGAGCCAAAGTCAGACGCTTAACCGACTGAGCCACTCGGGTGCCCCTGGCCAAGGTCATTTCTGACCAGCCCATCTGTCCCTCACCGAACAGAGGCGTTGTTAGTGAATGTCTGCTCGGGCCTCTGCCCCTCCCTGTGCCCTGGACCCCTCCCACCGGGGACCTGCCGTGCCCCCCACCAGCTCCCAGCCCCGCCTTGACCCAGGGGAGACCCCAGTCTCTCTCTGCCCTCTCTTCCTTCTCCCAGACCTTGAGCAGAGGATTCTGCGGTCGCTGAGGGCCGCTGGCTCCCCCGTGAAGTCCAGCCAGCTGGCAAAGGAGTGCCAGGTGCCCAAGAAGAAGCTCAACCAAGTCCTCTACCGGATGGAGAAGGAGTCGAAAGTCTCCCTGGCAGGCCTCGCGACCTGGCGCCTGGGCGGGGGAGGGGCTGGAGAAGTGGTGCCCGAAGAGCCGGCCCAGCTCAGCCCGGGTAAGCCGCCCCCGGCGCCCAGCACCCGCAGCCTGCAGGGGCCGAGTGGACGAGCCAGGTCCGGGCCCGGGTTCAAATCCAGGTCCTGCCCCTCGAAGGTGCCTGGATGTCCTTTTCTGGCCAATGGACATAACAGCAGGTCCGGCGTGGCCGGGGCGGGGGTGGAAAGGGCCCCCCTCATGCCCCCACACAGCAGGTGCCCAGCAGAGCCTGGGTAACAACCACGTGGACGACAGCAGCCATGGAGATGATCATGGAGCAGACTTCGCCTCGCGCGGGGTCCCCTTCGGCAGCGTGATGCTCACGGGGGTGACCGTGCTCAGAAGCAGCCAGATCAGAGGGGCGGGGAGGGGTCAGCATCTCCGCCGCACGGCCGGAGAGAGGCAGGCAGGCCAAGGCAGGCTCGTTTAGCTCCGGATCTCCCTCGGGCTGGCACCCCCTTTGTCCCGTGGGGTCCCCGTCCCCTCTCCTGCCCCTCCGCCCCCTGACCCATCCCCCTTTCTCGGCAGCAAGGCCCCAGCCTGAAGCAGCTGCAATTCCGGAAGGACCTGGCCCTCAGCTCAGTGAACAGCGTAAGCATCTCCCAGCCCCTGGGCCCTGGGGCCTGCCGCCTCTGACCCCGAGCTCTCCCTGGCCCCTCGAGATGTCACTCACGCCTCGCCCGCCAGGAGGCCCCCGCAAAACATCCAGGGGGAAGACCGGACGCTGAATGGCAGAGACGCCGTCTCTCCAATCAGTGGTCGACGCCGTGCTCCCTGACCCTCGGAACGGCCCTGCGCTGTCCCTGCGAACCGCGTCTTCCAGACGGGGAAACTGGGCACAGGGGGTCTGGGGCTCCCCCAGGTTTGCACAGCTCGCAAGCAGTGGAGCAGATTCAAACTCCGGGGTCCTCCTTAACCCCCCACCGCCCTGCCTCGCAGAGAGAGCCATCTACAAGTTTCTGGAAGGCTCTGGGCCCTGTAAGGCCTTGATCATCGCCCAGGCCCTGGGAATGAAGACAGCGAAAGAAGTGAACCCAGACTTGTACGAGATGAGAAAGAAACACCTTCTGAATCTTGATGAGAAATCGAGTGTGTGGTCGATTTATCGACCAGGTAGGTCCTTACCTGCTGCCCACGGGTAGAAGGGGCAGGGTTGTAGACAGAAACCCCAACATCCCACGCTTGGTGCTTGCCTGGGCGCCCTTGGCCAGCTCTGCCCTCCTTGTCAGACCCTCACAGCAGGGGTCTTGCTGACCAGTCACTAAGGCGGGGGTACCTGGAGGGCAGGTGTGCTGGTGGGAGTATCCAAGGAGGGCTTCCTGGAGGAGTGGCCAAAGGCAGCAGCTGCAGAAAGCAAGGGGCCGGGAAGGGAGGTGGCCCCTCCTAGCTGCCTTAACCCTGGGACGTGGGGCTCAGTGGGACTCTGGTGGCAGTTTTCTGTCAGCACTTTGCCCAACTTGGGGTTTCAGAGTTGCTGGGAGAGAAGTTTCAGACGCCCACAGGGCAGCATCAGGAGCAGCAGGCACGGGGCCTGGCACTGGGGGTCCATGAGAATGTTCTCGTTTCTCTGACCAGCAGCAGAAGAGATGAACGTTGTAATACTAACAAATGGCTCATCACGACCCCAGCTTAGATTTTATTTGTCTCTAAGCCCAACGCAGTCATAAACTGTGATCTTGAGTATTCTTTACGGAGAGAAGGACCCACAACGATGCAAGAGCTGAGGGGCCACGAAGGGGGAACGTGGCCCTGTGTGTGGACTCGACGGAGCCCCGGGCAGGTGCCCGGCTGGCCCCCTGAAGGGGCCTCTCAGTGTCCCTGACACAGAGGCCAGAGCTTGACACTGGTGAAAAATCCAAATTCTTGAAAGTGCCGGGGGGGCAAAGAAAGCCACCTGGTGGCCAGAAACAGCCCAGGGACGGCCACCTTGCAGCCTTGGCTGAAGGGAGAGGGGTCCTGAGCTCAGGGGCCAGGGTGCGCCTGCAGATGATGAGGTGAGCACTGAGGCTCCCAGGAGATGCACCGTTGGGTGACCCGCTGTGGGGGCATCCAAGCAAGGTCGTCTGAGACCCCTCGGGGCTCCCACCTTGGACCTACGGACTCGGCGCCCCCAGGGGTCCAGGGGGACCCTGTGTTTTAACAGACTCCACGGGAGGTCTTGGTGCGGCCGTCCAGTGTTTGTAGCCCCTGGAGAGGCACAGAAGGCCGGGCGGAATATTATTTTGCAGATTGTGGAGGAAGGAGTGAGTCCCCTGCGATCATTTACCAGCAAAATCCAGTCAACGTGATCTGTCAGAATGGACCAAATAACTTCATTTCCATTGAGAACTCTGAAGACATCCAGATTGGCCATGGGAACACCCTGGTGAGGCACGCCGCCTCTGGGGAGAAGGGTGAGTCCTCCCAGGGGCACCGGCTCCGTGTGGGTGAGGCCGAGAGGGGGACATTCAACCTCTGAGGAGAAAGGGCAGCTCTCAGACCCCCGAGGGCATCCTTCAGGGCCTTCCTGAGAAGGAGGGTCTCCTGCGCACCTGGATCCAACCTCTCCTGCTTTCCTTTCATCCCGACAACCTTCTGCCTCAGTTTCAGCGGGACCTGACATTTTCCCAGGAGAAATAACTTGGTTCTCTCTCCTTTTGTTTGTCCTGAGACACGCTTTCGCCCCACATTTTAACATCTTAGAAACTGGGATGCCTCTGGCTGGTGGTGTCCTAGTGCTGATAAAATATAATCCCGCAAAAGAGTGCTTACTCCATGTCGGGCACTGGGGAGGGCCGGGACAGGACCCCTCTCAGCCCAGCCATGGAAGAAGAGGCACAGCATCGGCCCAAAAGTCGAAATGCTCCCTTTGACCTCCAGAGACCCCTTGCCCACTCGGGGCCTGGATCTCCCCAACTGTGAAACGAGGAACTTTGTTTTAGAATCTGGGTCAATGTTTCCCCAAACTTAGGCCTTCCAATTTTGGCCCTGCCCATGTCAGATTATTTACTGAATGTTGTTGAAAGGTTTACCTATTTATTCTACTCAAATGTATTTTATTTTATTTTATTATTTGATATTTTATTATTTTATTCTAAATCTTTTTAATTTTTTAAATGTTTTACTTATATTTGAGAGTGAGAGAGATAGTGTGAGCAGGGGAGGGTCAGAGAGAGAGGGAGACACAGAATCTGAAGACAGGCTCCAGGCTCTGAGCTCGCTGTCAGCACAGAGCCTGACACAGGGCTTGAACCCACGACCTGTGAGATCATGACCTGAGCCAAAGCCAGACACTCAACCTACTGAGCCACCCAGGCGTCCCTATTTTAAATCTTTTTAAAAAGTTTATTAATTTTTGAGAGAGAGAGACAGAGAGAGTAAGTAGGGGAGGCACACAGAGAGAGAGAGAGAGAGAGAAAGAGAGAGAGAGAGGATCCAAAGTGGGCTTTGTGCTGACAGCAGAGAGCCTGGTGCGGGGCTTGAACTCACAAGCTGTGAGGTGATGACGTGAGCCGAAGTCAGATGCTCTACCAACTGAGCCACCCAGCGCCCCACCCACACTTACTTTAAAGTGAACTTTGGTAGCACTACCCGAAGTTAACAACCAGGCGGTTTACCCTAAAAATAAATACTGAGAAAATAAAACAATGTCAGGGCTCTGAATGCTCAGTGCTGAGGGGGCGTTAAAGATAGGTCGGCACTGAGGACACTTCCCCTGATGGGCTCAGAGGAGGGAGGGCACGGGGGGCAGAGGCTGTGCTCACTGGCTGGGCTCTCACTGCCCCAGTGATGCCAGGCGCCGGTCATAAGACCCCGGGACCCGTCACTAACCGCTCTCCCGGGTCCACCTGCTCTCCATCAATAGCCTGAAACGCTCATTCCCAGTCCAACAGTGACCACAAAGAATTCCGAGGCCTGACTTCTCTGTCTGGCCTGGACTTTGTGTATGTGTCGGGGGCGGGGGGGCAGGGACAGAGGTCATGTCGCTGTGTCCCCTGCTAGGCTCCCTGGGTCCCCTCCACCCCCCTGCAAGGGCACCAGATGGTCCCTCAACACAGAGCTCCCCGGCTGCCGCCTGGGGACCCCAGAACATCCGCTTGGAGAAGTCTGTGCTCAGACGGGTGCTGCTGGGACACGGCAACGAAATGAGCCTTCACGGTGCCCCCGCCCAGGGCCCTGGCGCCTGCAGCCCCTCCGGCAGCCCCCCAGGTAACCCACCCCATTCAGCTCCTCGCCGCGCAGAACGTGAGTGAGTCTTTGTGGGGAGAGGGGCATGATGGGAAACTCCTTCCACCTGGAGGCTGTCCCTCAGAGCAGAGCGATCGGGGCTTTTAGAGTTCGCACTCAGGGGCCCAACCCCGCCCTCGGGAAACCTCAGGTTCCTCATCTGTACAACAGGCACGAGGCAGCAGAAGCCAGACCTGCTGAGGCAGGGTCAGGGGAGATGGCCAGCCTGGAATGGCATCTAAGGAGGGTGGACAGGACCCATCTAAGTACCAGGTGCCCTGCTACGCACTGTCGACAGTGACCAGAGGGCCCAGGCCAAGTCCTCCCCAGCCTTGGAAGCCCAGCGACAGGCCAGGGGTACAAGGCTGGAGGCAGGGAGGCCGGAGAAGGCCAGGGGGAGAGAGTTTCTAGAAGTGGGCAGGCCGATGAGGTCGGGAGCTCCGTGGGGTCCAGCAGCAGTGGTCGGTGGTGAGCTGAGGGCACCGAGGAGGATGGGGCGCAGGAGGAGGGGAGGCTGTGAGCAACTCGTGTGCAAAGTTCGGATGGGAAAGGAGCCGGTGGGGGGCGTGCTGGGGCCAGGCTAGGATCGCAGGAAAGTTCAACCAAAGGTGGAGGCGGCCTTCCAGAGCTGTGGCGAAGCCAGCAGCAGACAGGAGCAGGAGGGGTGATGGCCAGGTCCCAGGGGAAGGGCACAGGTGGCACCTGGGTGGCAGGGAACGCCAGCAGTCCAGGCTGTGTGCAGATGCACCGAGGGAAGCAGGGTCTCGGCCGTGGACTGAGCTAGGTCTGGCCCACCAGGGGGACGTTCAGGGAGGACTTGAAAGCCAGGCTGGGGGTCAGGGCTCGGGGGCCACCCCCCAGCTGCTCATGCAGCTCTCCTGACATCTCTGTCTCTGGCTGACCCACAGTCTCTGCCACCACTGTTGGCTCAGGAGCTCCGTTCAAAATCTCAGTGACCGAACCAGGACCTGACTGCCAGGGGGATGGGACCCAGAGGGTCCACATCAGTTCATGCTTCCTTGAAGACACTGCCATTGGCAACGGCAACAGAATGACTGTCATCTCAGGGACAGCTGGTCCCGGAGGAGTTGCAGAGCCTGAGGATAGCAGGGGGGGCCCTGAGAAGCTGGGCAAGGATGCAGGTGAGCCTGGGACCAGGTGGGCCCTGTGTTCTCTCTCTTTCTCTTTCATCCACCATCCATCCATCCCCCCACCCATCCATCCCTCCATCCCTCCCTCCATCCATCCATCCATCCATCCAACTATTCATCCATGATCATTCTCAAGTCTCCCATTTCCCAAAGTCCAGACAGCAGTAGGAGGTCACAGCAGAGGGCAGCTCTGGAATCAGTGTGTGGGGTCAAATCTTTTTAGCCAAGTGACCTAGCCCAGACCTAGCTCGGAGCCGGTTTCCCACTTGTGACATGAGGATGAGAATTGCCCGTGGCGTCTGGCTGTGGCGAGCGCTGGGTGAGGTCTGCAGGCAGAGCCTCGGCACCGGGCCTGGCCCTGCACGTGCCTGCGGGCAGCGTCAAGTATCATTACCAGCGGCGTTATTTTAGGCCTCATGGGGGGCGTGGGGGTGCCACAGTGAGTGACGCTCTGTCTCAGGGAGGAGGGGACCGGCTGCAGCAAAGGGGTCCTCACCAGGGAGGCTCCCACCTGCTGGAGGCTCAGCACAGGTGCAAGGGGGCCGGGCAGGCTGGCGGGAGGCACAGACCCCGGCTTCTTCCACCTCGGCGCTGGGCCACCCCGAGGGCTCCATCCTTGTCTGTGGGCAGAGAGGCTACAGGGGGCCGGCCATTCCCCTTCGACCAAGCACAACCACGATCCTGGTCTCGGTCCAGCAGCCTGCACTTGGCCTCAAGAGGGGCTGAGAAGTGTCACCTGCGCCCCGCTGACTCAGAGGCGGGGCTCCATGGCCACGAGAGCAACACTGGTGTGGTAGCCACCCGGCCTCAGCCCTGTCTCCTGTGGAGCCCGGTGACTCCAGCTCAGCGGCATGGGCAGGAGCAAGGTGGCAGCGGCAGGGGGTGGGCGCCCAGCTGGGGACCAAGCATGGGCAGGGGGTGAGAACAGGGTGGCAGGTGAGCAGAAGCGCAAGCGTGGCCCGTGCATGCTCCGTGGGTGGCGGAGGCAGAGTGCAGCTCCAGGCCCCGCGGAGACTTGTGTGGGCCACGGGGAGCCACAGAGGGGCTTTGAGCAGGAGAGGGTAAGGCAGGGTGTCTGCCTTCAGTGTGAAGGAGGGATCAGGCGAGGATTGCAGCTCCGGACTCTGTGATTTGGACGAAGGAGTCATACTGTCCTCGTCATCGTCAGAAACCCTAGACTGGCCAGCGTCTGGTGCACTGGCCAGCACCCACCGGCCCGGGGGCACTTGTGCTGGATGCCCAGTGGGCCCTGCCACCTCGATGGCCGTGACCTTGAGCTTCCAACATCGAGGGGGAGCTGGTAGGGAGGGGCCACCATCTTCCTCACTTCCCGGAAACCTCCATGGAGGCACACAGGGACCCCGGGGTCGTGGATCACCCCCTCCCCGCCCCCCGTCTTAGGCGGGACCAGCCAAAACCTTCTTGATGGAAAGAAACTCAACCTCTGATTTTGAAAAATAGCTAATGCTCCCAACTTTGTCCCTCCCCCAGCCCCAGGGCTGAGCCGTGGCACTGACAAGGCCTTACTCACTCTGCACCCCTACCCCTACCCACCCCCTCGCTGGCCTGAGGAACATCCAACTTCTCAGGTGACAGGCAGGATCCCGTCCTGAGAAGTGTCATATCTGGAAGGTTTTTCTTTCGGGGGAAATGGTTAATCGGGGACTGTCAGTGCCGTGGAGTGTGGCGCCCTCTTTGGGGTCCCCATGAGCTGAGAAGCCTGGGTGGGCGACAGGACCTGGGGGCCCCGAGTGACACGGAAAAGCGGAGCTCCTCACTCAACCTGGTCAGCATTTCAAGGCACAACAGGGCTTTCATCTGAGTGAGCACAGGGGCCTCTGAACGTGGGCCCGGCCACGGGCCTGTGGAGCTGGCCCCCCTTGGAACCTTCTGGAAAGTGACCCCTCCTCTATTTGGGACCCCTCAGTCTCTCAGGCCCCTGAGTCTTCCCAAGAAGTGATGCTGCAGCCGCCTTAAAACGTCTCTGTCCTTCCAGCATCAGGAAGGAGTAGTTCACTCACTCATTCGCCACTTGTGCCCCGGCCCCCGCCCCGAAACGCCCCCTCCCTGGACTCGCAGCCGTGAGCACGTCAGATAAGCGGTCCGGGAAAGAGCAGAGACAGGCCACCGAGCAGTGTCACAGACAGACAAACAGTAAAGCCCGGGGAGGGGGAGCCGGATCGCTTTGGTCCCTGGAGGCCAGGGGGCCCGCATGCCCCTTTGGCACCGTTTTCTCCCCTCCCAGGACCCTGCTCGGGAGGTGCTGAGTCCGCACGTGAGGCCCCCCCAGACCCGGCTCCCCGCCTCGATGCCAGCGTCTCGAAGCTCATGGTCCAATTCAGCGCTGTGACTCTTGAGAGCGGGGCTCCCCACAGGGCAGAAGACAGCGGCCGGGCGGGCAGAACCCCGGACACGGGATCGCGGGGGGCGGCCGAGCCCCGCAGAGCCAGCCAGCCTCCCTCAGAAACAGCAGGCCAGCCCCACGCTTTCTGTGTCCCGTGAATATCCTTTTCCACCTTCTTGTCTCCTGACACGGGGCCGACGAGGGTCAGCATTTGGGCTGGGCCGGACCTGGGACTGGGTCACACCTGGGGCTGGGCCGGACCTGGGGCTGGGTCACGTCTGTCCCCTCTGCCTCCTTAGCCCGCCTTCCAGCATGGCTTACCCCCTCTCCCCTCACTCAACGCCTGACTTCCTCAAGGCCAGTTAGGGCTGCCTGACCGCTTTCCCACTTGACCTCTCTAGAACCTTCCTCCCCTGACTTTGATCTCTCAGGATTTCTTAGCTGAACTTCCAGAAAACAAATCCCTCCTGGCCAGGCCCCAGTGGGGGGTCACTGGCCAACCCCTGGGTCAGGTGACCTCCGCTGGCCAATCATCAAAGAATGTTTGTCATGTGCCAACGTGGTGCTTGTGGGTGGGTTTAGTTCCCTTGAAAGGGTTGTGGGCACAGCGGTGTTTCTGGAACAAAGGAATGGGGGGAGGGGTTCAGAGGACACTTGTGGAGGGGTGAGGGGAGGAAGACAAGGGATAGAGGAAGGCAGTGGACAGCCAGGCAGGGCCAGTGTGGACCAGGCTGATGTCCCCACATGTCCACTGCCCCACATGCCATGCCGCACGTCACTTTCTTCTGTGTTCCCTCCACTGGACCATGAGTGTCCAATGCCCAGGAGCCGTGGCCCCTGGGACTAGCATCAGCCATGGAGGAGGAAGGGCTGACTCATCACAGAGCCTCGGCAAGAGGTCATTGACCAGGGACCCCGGGGGGGGGGGGAAGGGTGTGCTCAGTCCGTTAAACATCCAACTTTATTTTAGCTCAGGTCATGATCTCAGCGTCTGTGGGTTTGAGCCCCACCTCAGGCTCTGTGCTGACAGCATGGAAGGTGCTTGGGGTTCTCTCTCTCCCTCTCTGTCTCTCTGCACCTACCTCACCTGCTGTCTCTCCTTCTCTCTCAAAATAAATAAACTTTTTTTGATGTTACCAAACAAAACTTTATGCCTTTTCAACTCAGCTGGAAGGAATTTGACATGCTGATCAGTGCCTGGATCAATACATAGCACTTATGGTACGTCCCTGAGAGGGGACGAGTCCTAAGACATTGTTTGAGCCCCTGGATCCAGCCGTTCCTGAAGCAGGGTCGATCTTTGCACTTGTCCATTAGATGAGCCCATGTGTCTGTCCCCTTAGTGTGGAAGACCGCACGGGACAGATTTCAGGTTCCCAGTGGGGCATGCCCCTCTCACCTCTGCCTCCCCCTTCCCTTAGCTCAACGCTGCTCAGTCACCTGGTCCAAGGAAGCTTCCCAAGCTCTCACTCCAGCCTGTGCCTTCTCTGCCCCCCTCCCTGTCACACCCCTGCCATTGCCTTGTGACTCGTCCATCTCTCTCTATTATCAAAACTCACTTCGCTGTAGAGGACGGAGAGCTGGGACCCACTTCCCACAAAAACTCTTCTAATACGTACAAGCCCAAGCACACATCTTGCTTCAGGAACGTGTCCATCCAGGACGTCAGACAATGTCTTTCCAACGGCACAGGCCAAGTTGGAGGTGTTGGTCACGGGACCACCTCCCAGCTGAGGCCGGTCGTCAGAGCAATGGAATGCCGGGACTGGTGTCACATGATCTGTCCCAGGAACCAGGATGCGGGTTCCACCTGGCTGGAGGGCATGGACAGTGCTCCAAAGTTGCAGAAAAGGGATGTGGCCGGACAGGCAAGGGGCTCAGAGGTCCGCCGCTTCTCCCCAGCATCCGCAGTGGAGTCACTGGACTCACAGGAGCCCAGGGCCTTCACTCTGTGCCTCCAGGGACTGCCGGACAGACCCCTTCACTGTGCGTCCTGCGGGCGGCCAAGGGACACCAGGCCCTGGCCGTGGTGCACGGTTCACAGTCGCCGGGAGAGGCGGGCATCGCCAGGGGCGCTGAGCAGGACTGACACAGGGTGGGGGCGGGCGGAACCCCCAACACGCTGTCCGGAGCGTCCGGGGGCTCATTCTCCCACCCCTGGCTGGGCAAGGGAGGCCGCTGGGGCGGGAATGATGTTCCAGGAGCACGGGCCAGACCAGAACCGGAGGACCCCGCAGAGCCGCCCGCGGGCCGGGTGCTGGCGGGAAGCCAAGAAAATGGGCCTGACAGAGGTGGGTGCCTGACAGCATGCGCCTGCGGGTTGGGATTTGACCCGAGCCAGCAGGGTCCCACCTGCCTCCCAGGGAGGGCCGGGTCGGTCCGAGCGACCAGGAGGATGGATTTGCCACTAGGGCGCATCTTGTCCCTCGGGCTGGAGTCACCTGGCCCACGGGGGACCCGCTCCCTCTGCCACCACGTGGACCTGGGCCCCCATCATTCCCCTCCCTCATCTCCATTTCGCCACATGCCCCGGGCGGAGGGTCCGGCTCCTGGCCCCGGCGCCGTCTTCCCTCCGCGGAGGACTCGCCTCGAAGCTGCCCCAGGTCCGTGGTGGAAACAGGCCCCACGGGCGAGGGTCCAGAAGCGGCTCTGAACTCGCACCGCCAGCCCGAGCCAGAACGCCGTCCTCCCGAGAGACTTCCCCTCTGGAGGTGAGTGATTTGTCATAAACACGCAGGCGACGATCAGCCAGCAGTTAGGGGGCGCTGGAGGTGAAGGTCAACGCTGGTCTCTTCCAGAAAGAAATTAACCTCCTGTGAGCCCGTGGCAGCGATGCCGCCGCGCTCCCCACCCCCACCCTCCCTTCCGCGGGGAGGCGGGCAGACAGGGTTTGCAGTCCCCACACTCGAGTGGGGGCAGTTTGCTGCGTGAGTGCGAGATTTCCCAACCCCCCCCCTCCCCCGCAAACGCAGTTCTGTTTTCTCACCCAACTTCCCTGCATGTCTCTGTAAGGACGCAGGTCCGATCCAGCCTTCCCCTGCACTTAAAGGGGAAGGCGCCGGCTTCTCCGGATGAAAGGGCGCACATTAAGGAGGGACAACTCCTGCAGCGCCCAATCGGGAGAGGCCGGCCAATACCTTTGACCTTTCTAGAGGCGGGCCTAGTCAGCCCTACGTGGGGGTCCTGGGCCCACTCTGATTGGTCAATACTCTGAATGTTGTGATTGGCTCCCACAACTGCCAGTATTGATGGGGGGTAGGGATTGGAGCACTGTGCCTGTGTCATTTCCTGTAACTCCCCTTCCCAAACTCATAAAAGGCCTACCCAGCCTTGGTTCGGGGCTCACTCCACGTGGCCAGCGGGTCAATGGAGTCTGTGAGCCTGAGCTTAAGCCCGTAATAAAGCCCTTTGCTTTTGCAGGCGTGACTCGGTCTCCCTGGTAGTCTCTGGTGCTTGTTTTGGGGCGATATTACAAACTTGGGCACAACATTTGGTGCATTGGCTGGGAAATCGCCCCCCTCCCCCAGAGCTCCTGGGACCCCCACACGTTGGGTCTAATCGCTGGCTGGTGAGTGCACTGGTTTTTTGTTTGTTTGTCTGTTTTTGTGTTTGTTTGTGTGCATCTGTCTGTCTGGGTCTTCGGACCATCTGGGTCCTTTGGGACCATCTGTTGTCTGACTGATCAGTTTGGTTTGTGGGGCCTCAAAGGAGCCAGGTGGACGCGCCGTGAAAGCTCGAGGCCGTGGGATCCGAGAGACATCTGGACCCACTGACTGGGGGGGCCGGGAAGGGAGTTTTCCGCTTGGCCCGCCGAGGAGACTGGGAAGGGAGTTTTCCGCTCGGTCCACAGTGTTCTGTTGTGTCTGTTTGTGTCTAAAGCCCAGGGGGCCAAGGGAAGCAATCGGAATTTGACTCCCTTGGTCCAGGGGGTATCACTGGTGGCAGCAGTGTAACCCCTTTAGGTACAGGGGAAGACTTGGGCAGGTCTCCTCTAGTCAGACGGACTCCAGAGTATACACAGGTGAGGGTCAATTCCGTGGCTCTGGTGTCAAAACGGCCTGCTGGCAGGGGAGACTGGGGCTGGACTAAGTTAGTCTCCTCTTGCCAGGATTCTGGTGGCTCTCTGGAACAGGTCGTACACCGGCGGTGCAAGGGAAAGCTGGGTGCCCTTGGCTTAGCCATAGAGCCAACTTGTGTCTGTCTCTCTGTGCACCTGTTTATAGTGTGGTCCTTCTGGGGTTCCACTGGTGGCAGCAGTGTGACCCCATTGTGTGTGTATTTCCCTGTGTGGTTGTTTGTGTAAGTCCTCCTCTGGAGGGAGGCAAGGTATAAGTCCTCACCGGGATGGAAGTGAAGAAGTGTAATTCCTCCCTGACTGAGGGGTTCCACTGGGGGCAGCAGTGAGACCCCTCTTGCATTTGTTTGCTGTGCACGCGTCCGTTCTCTGTGCATCTGTTTGCTGTGCGTCTAAGTGTGATATTTGCTGTGACTACATTTAGGGATTTTCTTATGAGAATGTGGGGTCTTTACCCAACATATTTTTCTTTGGAAAGCACGCGAGGACCATTATCTCACTTTGGTTCTCTCCTCCCCTGGCCAGGAGGACTAATTCCTGTGTTCTGTGGCTTAATTTTGTTTTTCGTGTTGGTTTATTTTGTTTGGACTAGCGCTGTGGGACAATCTACTTCCAATCCCCTAGACCTAGTTCTGACTCAAGCCCATCTATCGATGGATGTCGAGAAGGAAAAGATGGAAAAACTCTGTAAATCTGAGTGGCCCACCTTTAATGTGGGATGGCCACCTGAGGGTACCTTTTACCTCCCCATCATAGAAGCAATAGAAGAAAAAGTTTTCCAGCGTACGGGGGGCCATCCAGATCAGATCCCATACATTGTTGTCTGGAAGGACCTGGTCACTAACTCACCCGTTTGGGTGAAATCCTTTCTCTCTCCCGTATCTTCTCAGGTTCTGGTGACTCGAAACCCAGAAGAAGAAAAGCCGAGACGAACCATGACCTCACCCTCGGCACCCCCCTACCCGGTTTCGCAGGAAGGAGTGGATGAGGATCTCTTCTTTCCCCCTCCACCTCACCGACCCCCTCCAGCTCCCTCTGACCCTGCTCCTAATGTCCCATTGCCACCACAGCCATCTTCCTCTGCTCCATCCCCTTCCGTTGAAGGAGACCCAGCATATTGGACCCGTAGCCGAAGGGGCACCACCCCAGACTCCACGATGTTCCCCTTGCGAGCCATGGGACCTATAGACGAGGCAGGAAACCAGCCTCATCATTACTGGCCCTTTGCCTCTTCTGACCTTTATAATTGGAGATCTCAAAACTCCCCCCTCAGAGAACCCCAAGGGCCTCATTGGGTTGTTAGAAACTGTACTCTTCACTCACCAACCCACTTGGGATGATTGTCAGCAATTGTTGCAGGTTCTGTTTACAACTGAGGAGTGAGAACGGATCCTGCTGGAAGCACGAAAATTTGTTCCTGGTCCGACAGGAGTGCCCACCGTGAACCCTGCTGACATCGATGCCGGATTTCCCCTTGTCCGCCCCAATTGGGATTATAACACAGGAGAAGGTAAGGAGCGCCTCAAGGTCTATCGCCAGGCTCTATTGGCAGGTCTCAGAGCGGCCGCTAAGAGGCCCACTAATCTGACCAGGGTATATGATATAAGGCAGGAGGCAGATGAAAGCCCTGCTGCTTTTCTAGAAAGGGTGATGGGAGCCTTCAGGCAGTTCACCCCGTTCGATCCAGAGCACGCAGATCATAAGTCAACTGTGGTAATGGCTTTCATTAACCAGGCTGCACCCGACATTAAGAGAAAACTACAAAAAGTCGAGCGCCTCGGAGAAAAGACTCTCCGAGATCTAGTAGAGATAGCAGAAAGAGTGTACAATAACAGGGACAGTGCTGAGGAAAAACAAGTAAAGGCAGAAAAAAGACAAAATAGAGATTTAGCTAGAGTGTTGCGGGCCATGACTGCAAACCCAGAGGACTGCCACCACCAACTAAAGAAAATTGCTGGAAGAAGAGGACAAGAAAGAGACCCAGAGCGCCGCAGGACACCCATAGGTAAGAATCAATGCGCCTATTGTAAGGAGGAAGGACACTGGCTCAGAGACTGCCCTAAAAGAAAAAGCACGCCTAAAGTGTTATTCACTGGGGAAGATAGTGACTAGGGGGGACGGGGTTTGGATCCCCTCCCCGAACCCAGGGTAACTCTTAAGGTGGAGAGGAAATCAACTGACTTCTTGGTGGACACTGGGGCTCAACACTCAGTATTATCAGAGGCCAAGGAGCCTACTTCAAGTAAGCAATCTTGGGTCCAAGTTGCCACCGGGACCGAACAGTATTCATGGACTTTCCCAGACTACCCTTACCCCTTGCTGGGGAGAGACCTTTTATCAAAAATGAGGGCCCAGATTCACTTTGGCCTGCAAGGAGCCCCTAACTCAGGGTGCCCGCATTGACTGGTGGCTCCAGAAATACCCTCAAGCCTGGGGGTTTTAAGGGCCTGCCAGTCTGCCTGGAGCACTCCTTTGCTCCCTGTTAAGAAGCCTGGTACTAATGACTGCTTTTGAGTGGCATGACCCTGATACTGGCATTCACGGGCAGCTGACTTGGACTTGACTTCCTCCAGGGTTTAAAAACTCCCATACCATCTTCGATGAGGCGCTGCATAAAGACTTGGGTGAGTACCGCAGGGAAACCCCAGACGTTACATTGTTGCAGTATGTTGGTGATCTCCTGATCGCAGCCACCTCTGAAGAAAGCTGCCTTCAGGGATTTGGGATACATCTTCTAGGATGGACATAGATGGCTGTCTCCGGCCAGAAAGGACACCATCCTCCACATACCCCCACCTAAAAACCCCACACAGATGAGAGAGTTCTGGGGTCGGCGGGGTTTTGCAGATTGTGGATTCCAGGCTTTGCAGAAATTGCTAAGCCCTGTATGAACTGACCAAAGACAAGAGTGAGTTTCAATGGACCCCTGAACATCAACAAGCATTTGAAACTCTACAAACAGCTCTCTTGTCAGCACCAGCGCTGGGGCTTCCTGACATTACTAAGCCTTTCCACCTGTTTGTGGATGAAAGTAAAGGGGTGGCCAAGGGTGTGCTGACCCAGACGCTAGGACCCTGGAAAAGGCCAGTGGCCTACTTGTCCAAACGCTCGGACACAATAGCGGCCGGATGGCCCCCCTGTTTAAGGACTGTGGCTGCAGTGGCGTCTTTAGTTAAGGACGAGGATAGATACTTTCTCAGGGTGAACTAAGGCCTCTCCTACCAAGAGCAAGACAGCTACCATTGTGGCAAAGAAATTATTGGAAGAGATCCTGCCAAGATACGGTTTTCCTCAGCTTCTAGGGCCAGATAATGGACCAGCGTTCATGTCTAGGGTAGGTCAGGGAATAGCACAGTTCATTGGGGCAGATTGGAAATTAGATTGTGCATATAGACCCCAAAGTTCAGGACAGGTAGAAAGGAGTAGAACTCTAAAAGAGACCTTAACTAAATTGACCTCAGAAAACTATCCATAGAACTCCCCTATGACCCAGCAATAGCCCTGCTAGGGATTTACCCAAGGGATACAGAAGTGCTGATGCATAGGAGCACATGTACCCCAATGTTCATAGCGGCACTTTCTACAATAGCCAAATCATGGAAAGAGCCTAAATGTCCATCACCTGATGAGTGGATCAGGAAGATGTGGTATATATACACAATGGAGTATTACATGACATTGAGAAAGAATGAAATCTGGCCATTTGTAGGAAAGTTGATGGACCTCGAGGGTGTCATGCTAAGCGAAATAAGTCAGGCAGAGAAGGATAGATACCATATGTTTGCATTCATAGGTCTAACAGGAGAGACCTGGCAGGGGACCATGGGGAGAGGAAAGGGGAAAGAGAGTGGGGAAGAGTGAGGGACACAGATCAAGGGAGACTACTGAATGCTGGAGACGAACCATGGACTGAAGGGGGAGGGGAGGGGGTGATGGTCATGGTGGGGGGCACTTGGGAGAAGCACTGGGTGTTATATGGAAACTAATTTGACAATAAACTATTATTAAAAATAAATAAATAAATTGACCTTAGAGACTGGCGGAGACTGG
The DNA here is from genome assembly GCA_004023845.1 of Helogale parvula. Taxonomy (NCBI): domain Eukaryota; kingdom Metazoa; phylum Chordata; class Mammalia; order Carnivora; family Herpestidae; genus Helogale; species Helogale parvula. Next base: position 56,612 of record PJEM01006311.1, on the reverse strand, counting down.
GTGGCCCTCCTTCCCTTCGCTCTGTATCGGGTGCAAAACTCTCCCTACCAAATGGGCTTAACTCCCTTTGAAATTATAGTTTTGTGACTCTTGTTAAAAACATTGTTGTTCCTTTAATGTTTGCTTACCCAGATTAAGAAATCTGTGATATACAGAAATGTTATAGAGTATTTGTTTGTAATCTAGAGCATTTGTCTTTTCTCTCTACTTAAACCATCCAAAATTCAAAAACACAGTGAGTATTCCACCAATGCATTAGTCCTGATTTGGCTATCTCAGATAAAGGAGGTTTTTTTAGAGAGAAAAACTCAATGCACTACTGTGAATGTAACTATAGTTCTGTTGTCTTTGAACATTTGTTGTTGGATCTCAGGCTTGTTAGTCTGTGAGGATGATATTTAAAATGGGGGTCACGCCTTTTCAAGAGACTTAAATGTGGACGTCACAGATAACCGAGAAGTTCAGCCCCTATTAAGGTTTCAGGCATCACCCTGGAGTCAAGGCCAGCTCTGAGGAACCCTCAACTTGGTGAGGTGATCCAGATCCAGATGATCAGCTCGACTAATCCTCAGAAAGACTCTGACTCCAGAGATCTCCAGCCCTGCTCCAGCCACACCCCGGAAGCTGGCTGGTCTAGCACGGCAGAAGCCTGAGGAATCATCGGTCCACTTTCAACATTTGGCTCTTATATCATTAATAAGTTCATAGCATTTGTCAAAGAGCATGTAAATGTTACTCAGTTAGTGGTCTTAAGAAACCAAAACAATGGTAACATAGTTGACCCAGGATCAGGTCAAGTTACAAGGCAGAGGGGGGAATGTAAGGCCACAGGTCCAATCCAGCCTTCCCCTGTACTTAAAGGGGAAGGCGCCGGCATCTTCGGATGAAAGGGCGCACATTAAGGAGGGACAACTCCTGCGGCACCCACTCGGGAGAGGCCGGCAGATACCTTTGACCTTTCTAGAGGCGGGCCTAGTCACACCCTATGTGGGGGTCCTGGGCCCACTCTGATTGGTCAATACTCCGAATGTTGTGATTGGCTCCCACAACTGCCAGTATTGATGGAGGAGTAGGGATTGGAGCACTGTGCTCCTGTTGTCATTTCCTGTAACTCCCCTTCCCAAACTCATAAAAGGCCTACCCTGCCTTTGTTCAGGGCTCACTCCACGTGGCCAGCGGGTCAATGGAGTCTGTGAGCCCGAGCTTAAGCCCGTAATAAAACCCTTTGCTTTTGCAGGCGTGACTCGGTCTCCCTGGTAGTCTCTGGTGCTTGTTTTGGGGCGATATTACAAACTTGGGCACAACATCTCAGGATGGGCCAGTGGGACTCCTTGCCCCGGGGCCTGGCGGACGGCCAAGGTTGGAGGCTCCGAGAGTCCAGGGAGTCTTTCGGGAGCATTTGGGCTGCAGGGACAGGAACTTAGGTCACCTGGGCTTAAAAAAGAATCTGTTTGCTTGTGCCACTGGGAAATCAAGACACTTGGCTTCAGGAATGGCTGGATCCAGGCACTCAAGCCTTGTATTCAGGCCTCTTTCTCTCCATCTCTTCGAGAGACCCTCATGTGTGTGCCAGCTGCTCGGGGCACAGGGCCTGCACATTTGCCAGCCCCAGCAGAAAAAGAATTCTTCATGCCAAACACTGCCGGTAGAATGTTCTAGGGAAGGTTCTGGGTTACATGCTTGCACCAGCTTGTGTAGTGGAGCCCATGCCCGGGGCTGAGCCTTCCAGGTTCTGAGTCAGATTTCACCAGCCCTGGTGATTCACCCAAGGTCCAGAGGCGCACTCCCATGTGCCAGCCTCTGCCAGGATGCCACCCAACCCACGGCAGCCACGCCGCAGCAGGTAAGCAGGGGGACCTTCTATTCTGCAAGAGTTCTCTGGGCGAGTAAACCAGAGAAACAGGGTGGCCAGCCCTAGGGGACCCCCTGGACCCCGCGGCCCAGAGGGGCAAACAAGCTCTGGACCGTCAGACGATTGTGTGAGAGGCAGAGACAGGATTCGAGCGGAGGCCTCTGGGCTCCTGAGCCAGTGCTCAGACCCGTGCTGCTGGAGAAGCAGTCTGGGGACGCAGCCACCAGCCCCGCTCTCACTGCCCAGCTTCACTCTTGGTGACACGGGATTCCCTTCCTCCCGTCCCCACACCCACCCGGGACCCTGCGGCTTTCGCTGCCACCAGTGGGCTCTCCACCCGCTGCTGGAGGAGCCCCTGCTGAGACAGGGGGTGGGGCCTGGCTGCTACTCCTTTAGGCTTTGAAGCCCCCCTGAAGGCCCGGCACCGTCTCAGGGCGTCTCCTGGTGGAAGATGTTGGGGGACATGTTGGGGTGCACGGACACAGCCTGGAGCGGAGGCCCCCCCCCGTCTGTGCAAGCTCTCCCTCAGGCGCCCCGTCATGGCTCCCGGCCTCAGTCCTCTCATCTGCAGAATGGGCCAGGGAGGCGAGCAAGGCTGGAGGGCCGGCCGAGACAGTGCTGGTCCGGGGCGTTCCCCCTCAGGGCCCGTCTTACCCACATCTCCCTGCTGCCCGTGACCCGGGCGAGTGTGTAGACACTGTTGGTTGTCACGGAGACAGAGGGTGGAGGTGGCTTCCTGTTCCGCTGTAACAAATTACCACAAAGTGGTTTGAAACAACCCGGACTCACTGTCTGGTGGTGGTGCCGAAGCCTCAGCTCGAGGTCCCACACGGGCCTCGCTGACTGAGGTCACGGTGTCGCCAGGGTCCCTCCGGAGGCTCCAGGGGACGGTCGGTCTCCTGGCCTTTCCAGCTCCCGGAGGCCACCGGCGTTCCCTGCTCCTGGCCCGCCCTCCACCCTCCACTCAGGCGTCTTGCATCTTCCCCTCCCCCTCCCTTTCTCACGCTCCGCCCTCTTGCAAGGACCCTTGTGATGCCACGGGGCCCACCTGACAAGCCAGGACCCCCCATCTCTAGATCTTAGGCGCATGTGCCCGAAGTCGGCTTCACCGCGTAAGGTGACAGGGTCACAGCTCCTGGGGATCCGGGCATGGGCGTCACTGGGGGCATCGTGCGGCCGCCACACGGCGAGGCAGGACGCCCCTCCCCCGCAACAAGGAGCTACCAAGCCCCACATGTGTTCAGAGCCACACCGAGGACTCCGGCCACAGGGGACATTGCCGTTTCCACGATCAACATCATGCAGACGAGGGAATGAGTGGGGCGTGGCTTCGCGGCCTGAATGCAACCTCGGGGAAACCTGGCAGCTGAGCCTCGGTGTTCTCCTCTGTGAAATGGGCAGAAATAGGGCCAGCACCTTACCCACAGAGCTTACCCTGAGGTCTTACATTGTGACTCAGCCCAGGGTGCATCTAACAAATGCTGATGTCCGGGCCTCACCCCAGACCGACTGGGGACAGTCCCTAGGGTGGGGGTGGTGCCCGGTGGGTGTATTTTTAAACGCTCCTCCTGTGGTCCCAAGGAGCCCCCCCAGTCAGATGCCCAGGGCTGACCCCGGGAGGGCACACGCAGGACACCGGTGGGTCACGGCCGTAGTCATGGCCCCAGCAGTCCCCTCACCCAGCATCACACTCTGTCTGGCTCCGTGGCAAGAGGGCATCTGGGGGGACAGGAGCCGGAGCCCCGAGGGCCCAGCCAGCAAAGCTAGTTCAGCCTGCGAAGCTGGGGCTCAGCTTTTCACAGCTTTGGGCCGAGCGCCCTCTGGTGGCCAAGAGCAGGCAGCAGCACGCGCTGAGCGTGGGAACTTCCAGGGTCCCAGGCTTGGGACCAGGCCAGGGGTGGGGACGCTGCTGCATTCCCTCCTCCAAAAGTGGTCAGACACATAACGTTCTGCCTGTGATTCTGGGCGGTTCTCGGCCCCCGAAGCCCATCTGCAGATCCCGGGGTCCCGCCCTGGGCCTGCAGGCAGTGCTTTACGGAGGTCACCTGTTTAACCCTCACAATGGCCCTATGGAAGTGGCCAAACTGGGATTTTGCCCATTTCACAGATGAAGAAACGGAGACTCAGAGGAGCAAACTTACTGCCCAAGATTAAGAGCAGGGCTGTGTGGCCCCCTCCGCGCGTCCACCCCCTGCGTGTCCATTACGGGCCGCCAGGACCCTCCAATTCCAAAAGGACCCCGGGGCAGGCCACGGGGCAGCCATATTGGGCAGACATCGAGAGGCGGGGGGGGGGGCGGTTGGCCTCCAAATGTGGGTTTATCAAGAGCCCTCTTTGCGTCACGGCGCCAAAGTCTTCAACGTTTCGATCCTTCTCAAGGGAAGCAAAAGCAAAACCGAAAAGTTCTGGAAAACTTACTTTGCTCCTATGAACGCAACCGCCCAGCAGTCCTGTGTCGGCCCCGGGCCGCTTCCCACAGGTGTGCGCCACTCCGACTATGTTGTTCAGGAATGTTCTCCGGCAGGACGCCATCCGCCACCCGGCGGCGCCTGGGGGACTGGCCCAGTGGCCACAGAACTCTCTGTGGGGAATGACTCACTTTCGGGTGAGGGGATGTCGGTGTGCCTGCCCGTGTGACCTGTGACAGGCTGTGGTCGTGAGTTCCAGGCGGTCACCTTCTTTTTGCTTTATCTGGATCTTCAGCTTTACCTGCAGGGCACGTGTGTTAACTGGGTAACGACAGACACCTGCACGAAGAGAGGTGTCCTGGGGGGACAGGTGCCCTGGACGCTGTGGGCCACCACCTTCGCCGTGGCCGTGGCCCTGGCCACCAGGTGGCGCTCCAGATCTATTTTTGCAAACTGAGTCCCAGCCGAAGAACTGGGACAAGGGGACACAGGATTCCACTTCTCTGTCTCAGTTCAGCCAGGACCCCCAGGGCGGGGTCTGGCCCTTGAGGTCCTTTCCAGGGCGCACCTTTTGCATGTAAGACCCTCGTCCCCACCCCATCTCTGGGGACAGTTTGGCTCTTCCTACAGGGGGGGTGGCCACGCTGCCCATCTGTTGTCCCGGAGCCAGAAGTGTGTGTCCTCCAAGTGACCTTTGGGTGCCTTTTCTGCCAGTCCTTCGGGGGTCACTGGGGTCTATCTGTCCAGACCCCTTCTGTCCTGGGGAGACCCTGCTCCTGTGGGGCTCCCACCTCCTCATACAACCCCTCACCCTGGAGCCCTTGTCTCTGTGTTTTTTTCTGGTCTCCTCTCTGTCTCTGTCTCCCTCTCCCCTCCCCCTCCTACAAGATGACATCTTATCCAGCAAAGTCCCAAACACCCATGTAACTGCACAGGCTGACTCTCAGGCCCCACCCCTGCAGAGCTCTATCCACTGGGTCTGGGTAGCGCCCAGGATTCTGCATTTCATGTAAATCTCACCAGACTCCCCTGCCGAAAACCCTCAGCGGTTAGCCCCCAGTCCCAGCTCACTCCTAAGCTGGCTGGAGGCCTGACCCTGCTGACCCTCTTCACCCCTGACTCTGCCTCCCTCCTTAGCCCCGCCCTCACAGCGCCTGAATTGACTTAAGTCTTCCTGCCCCAGGACCTTGGCACATGCACTCCCTCTGGCTTCCTTTCTCTGTCTTTTCCGGCTGGCTCGTTTTCAGGGTCCCATCTCACAGGTTTCCTCCTCAGAGAAGCCCTCCCTGTCACCTAGTGTCACCCTGTCACACCTCCTGAGCTCTTTGCTTCTGAGCACCCAGAGTAATCTGCCATCATCTTGTTTCCTGCTCCCTTTAATTAGTCTCTCTCACCCTGGATGACACTCCGCTCCAGAGGTGCGTGTCCTCTGTCGGTTTCTCTGTTGTCCCCTCAGTGACTAGAACAATGTCTGGCCCGCGAGTAGGGATGCAGTACATGTGTCATGAATGAATGAACGAATGAATGAATGAATGAACTCCCACAGGCGACTGATGACTGGGGGGCTGGGACCCTGGACAGTTAGCCAGACATTCAGACCCTTTCGAGATCTGGCTTCACACGTGTCCTCGCTCTCTCACGCCTCGCCCCACACTTGCTCCCCAGGCCAGGGACACCCCCTTCCAGCCTCCGGGCCTTCGCTTGGTCCGTGACCCCACCCGGACACTGGCTCCTTCCCGCTCTCGCTGTTACGGCGGCACCCAGCCTCCGCCTCCCACACGACGCCTTCCTGGTCGCGGTCCCTGCCCTGAGGCCACGTTCACGTCTCTGCCCTGTGAATTCCGCCCCGTGGTTCATGGGCCCCCAGCGTTCAGCCGAGGCCATCTCGAGTCCGGCCATGCTGGGGCCCAGCCCGTACTGACTGTCCGTGCCTCCCGGCGTGGACTCAGAAGCCCCCCTCCAGGGCCCCGGGCCCAGAGGTGCTGCGCGGAGAAGAGAGGGTGGCCCGGGAGTCAGCATTCTCCAGCCCCTTCCCTGAGGGTGGATGCAGGCCAGGGGCCCAGGACCTAGAAGGGGCAGCTCCTGACCCAGGGCTGCAGGGTAAATCGAGGCCTCCTGGTCCACCTTGCCCTGCGGGCAGAGCCTTTGCCCCAGAGCTGCCTCAGAGGTTCAAAGCCTGCCCCAGGCTGGGCCGCTGTGGGCGACTTTGCACCTTCTCTGTGCCCCATGTCCCCCCTGCGCCGGCCTCACAGTTGTGGTGGGGGTCGAGGGCGCCCACAGCGGACAGAGAAGCCAAATCGTTTGTCCTCTAGAGAAGGAAAAGCAGAGAGTGAGCTCCCGAGAGACCAGGCTGCCCCGGCCTCAACGCGGCTTCCGGAGCACAGGGGACCCCTGAGCCCGAGGTTCCTGCTCCGTCACGGGGGTCCTCACCCACCCGCCCTCACCCCTGGGCAGAAGCGGGACTTGGCTCCCGGCCTGCTCCATGCACGCAACGCGAGCTCCTAAAGGTAGCGGCTGTGCCCTCATTTGGGGGCCCGAGGAGGTGTGTCTGCCCCCCCCCGGCTCCCAGTCCCTGTGCCCATCCCGATGGTCCTGTCCCCCCATCCTGTGAGAGGGGACGGGACCCCCCGGTGAGGCCGCCACAGCCCGGCTGCCTCTTCGACTCCCCAGGGGCCGTGCTCGGGCCCCCAGAAGATGGCGGTGCCCCGTGAACTTCCCAGGGCCTTCACCCACTTCCCTTGGCGGTTCCCAGCGCCCGCACATGAACTTGCATGTGCACGGGCGGGTGACTTTGGGCAGGGACCTCACTCCCGGCTGAGGTATTTACAAAGACCCAGGTCACGGTCCACATGCTGACATGGTGGCCAGTGTCCCCGTGGGAGTTACCAGGTTAAGCATTGATTTTTCCGGCTGGTTCTGGCTTCGGGCAGGGGGCATCTAGGGAACTGCCAGGTCGGAGGTTTTCCTGCCTGAGCTGGGGGCTGCCCTCCTGCCCCTGCCTCGCCCTCCCCCTGGCTGACACTCAAGGCCCAGACCAAACGTCCTCTCTGCCCTCGGTCCGCCCGGCCCCCCTCCCGCTGGCCCGCCCGGCCGCTCTGAGGTGGTCTCACCCTCTCCTGGGTGACGGGGGCGGGGTCCTCAGAACCAGGTCTGGGTCTCAGCCCCGTCCCAGTGCCCCAGGAGCAGGGGCGGGCCTGGCTTCATGGTTCTTGGGGTCCCCAGGCCCTGCTCATCCCCCCCTCCCCAGGACCCAGGTAGATCTCTCTAGAGAAGCCCCTAGGGGACGTCCTGACAACACTCACTGTTGTGAATGCAAACCTGCCTGACCCCCCCGCCCCAGCCTGGCCATGAGCCCCCAGCAGCCTTCCCACGGACCTCCCTGCTGCCCCTCTGTCCGTTCTCTCCACCCAGAACCCAAGGGACTGAGGAGGACGCAGCTCCTGCCACCACGGCCCCCGACACCCGCCAGACGCGGGCCTCCAACCTCTCCTCCATCTCTCTGCTCCCCCACCCCGCCCAGCTCTGCACACCAGACCCCCTGCCGCTGCCTCCCTGCCGGGCATACTTGGCCTTGCACTTGCCTCGGGGCCTCTCCATGACCTCCCCCCACCCCCCCACCCCCCCGCAAGACGCCCTT
>PJEM01006311.1:20012-48615 GCA_004023845.1 Helogale parvula | reverse complement strand
GCTCCCCACCTGCCCTCAGAGGACCGTCACACCCCACCTGCCGGCCAGCCCCCTCCCCTCCACTCCAGCTACTATTAATGGGTCTGGGTCCTGGTCCCCAGTGGCCTCTGGGACCCGCACCTTCCCAGGAGACCCCAGCCATCCTGGACATTGGGCTGGGGTCACAGAGGGACACGTGTCCTTCTCCATCTCCATCCCAGGCCTGCCCCACACCCTGCTCAGAGTTCAGGCCCTGGAGCCGGGCGCCTGGTTCAGACCTGCTCTGCCGCTGGTCAGCGTGGGCCCCGGGGCCAAGGCACTAACCTTGCCGAGCCTCCACGTGGAGACAGAGATTGCTTCTCCTACTTCTGGGCCACGTGGGCAAGTGTGGGGCGTGGGGGACAGTGCCTGAGGGGCAGTCAGTGCTCAGCGAACACCAGCATTTCTTTCTTCCTCTTGCCTGCTTTTACCATAGTTTTCTTTCTTCCCCATGTCCACAGCCAGCACGTCCCTTCCCACCAGGCGCTCCATGAGTGCCAGCGGCGCCCAGCTCTCCGAGGGGACCCCACCCAGCTCGGATGTACCTGCCCATTTCTCGTCTAATCTCAGCCCACCCCATGGGGGCGCTAGACCGTGTGAAGCAGGTGTGACCCCCGCTTCGGAGGGAGCTCCCTCCTTCCCCACTGACCCCAGCCTCCTCCGCCCTGGGTTCTGTCACCGAAACTCCCAGCGAGGGCCCGGGCTCTCCTGTGGCCTGGAAAATTCCCCCGGTCAAGTCTACAGGGAATGATTAACGGAGCCAGCTCAGGCTGGATCTCTTGCTAGAAACTTCCAAGATGTGAGAGACACTGGCTTTGGGTTAGCTGGGGACAGCCCCCGCCCCTCCGGCCCCATCCAAGCTCTGGCCCCACTGCTCAGGACAAAGAAAAGCAAGGCCTCGTGAAGCCCAGAAGCCTTGTCTGAGCAGGGAGGGAGGCAGCGAAGGGGAAACTGGTCAGACCCGTCACCACCTGCCAGACCACAAAACTCCCAGAGCTCCCCAAGGCCAAGGGTGGGGGCAATGCTCTTAATCTCTGGCCTGGCTTTTCCCTTCAGCTGATTTTGAGCCTGGGGCTTTCTGAGGACACGGCTGCTCACTCGGAGCCTGGGGGCCCAGTGGGCTGGAAGCTCCTCAGGGCCGCTGCCCCAGGGTGGATGCCTGCCCTAGACAGACCTGCTCTGAGCCGAAGCTCTCGCCCCGGGTCCAGGCCCCGGGCAGGTCACAGCTTGTCCCCGGGCAGGTCACAGCTTGTCTGAGAGCGCGTCTTCAGCAGCCTTGGCCGTGGGGAGCCTCACGGGCTGGCTTAGCTCCCACCTGTGCCCATGTGTTCTCTGCAAACCAGTGACAGTTCAACTCAGGGAGCCGAGCTCAGAGCAGGTGGGGACAGGTCACGGGTCCCTCAGCTGGGAGACGTCGCCGCAGGTTTTGAGCCGCCGTATCTCCCTGTGACTCCCTTTGGCCACCAAAGGTGGCCTCACCCTTCCTAGTCATGTAGCCCAAGCCACAGCCACGTTTGGGCACGTCATGGGGTGTCACCGCACAGGGTGCTGCCTCAGGGTAGAGCCTGCCTTTTCTGCCCACAAGGAAGCGGCAGTAAGGATAGTACTGTGTGGTTGTTAAGCATTCAGTCTCTGCTCTTTGAGAGACCAGAGTTCAAATCCTGCTTCCCGTGTGACCTCAGGCAAGGCTTAGTCACCCTGGTCACAGTGTCCCTGGAGAGAACAATGAATGATAGTTTGGCACTCAGCCTCCAGGGGCATCTCATTTTATTGTCCGTATCATGCATCAGAGGCTCTGAACTAGTGTCCAGGGTTTATACCCAAGATTTGTAACAGGACTCAGGAGAGCCTATTGGATTCCTGGCTTGATTGCTTAGCCTCCTTGGCCTCAATTTTCCCCATCTGTTAAATGGGACTCCTCACAGGCTGCATTTCTCAGGTGTTTACCAGGCCCTGCTCCAAGCTCTTTGTGTGTTTTCTCATTCAGTCCTCGCCACAACCCCACGGTCAGGTGCGCGTGTGGGGTGGCCAGTCCACGACTCCCTGGGTTGCCAGGAAGAACAGCAGCACTTCTTTTTTTGTAAATTTTTCATTTTTGAGAGACAGAAAGACAGTGCAAGGAAGGGAGGGACAGAAAGAAAGGGAGACACAGAATCGGAAGCAGGTTCTAGGCTCCGAGCTGTCAGCACAGAGCCTGACGCGGGGCTCAAACCCGCGAACCATGAGATCATGACCTGAGCCAAAGTCGGACTCTTAACCGGCTGAGCCACCCAGGGCCCCCAGCGTTGCCTCCTCTCAGCCCGGACACACTTGACCTGCAGGAGCGCCACCTAGGGCCGCTTTGTCTCCACTCCCAGGCAGGCAGAACCCGCCCCCCCGCCCCCCCAGCCTCCTTGGGTCTGAGCCCGTCGGGGCGAGCACCCTTCTGGAGAGGGATGCTCTTCCTGCCGCTTTTTACTCCTTGCCTAATACTCAGTGGTGCCCAGAATTCTGGAGGTTACACCCCAGAAGTCTTCCTCTCCAAGGTCTGTTTCAGGCACTGGGTTGGGTGAACAAGGGTGGAGCCCCACGCCCCCAGCAGCACAGCAAGATCTAAGGAGTGTCTGGACCCCCCAGGGGCTGTTTTTATCACAGCGAGGGGGACTCTGAATGTTTTTTGAGCCAAACTTGAAGCCCTTGAGGACTCAGAGGGCGGCTCATCGCTGTTGGCACCACTGGGGACAGAGGTATTCTGCTGCTGCGTGAGGAATGGGAAGTGAGCTCCCCGTCCCTGGAAGAAATCAAGCAGGAATGTGCATCCCCTAATCTTTGGGCCCTGCGCTGGCCTGCCCTGGGCAGGAGGGTGGACAGTGTGACAAGAGGGCGGGGAGTAAACGTGTCGTTTAGAGCAATGTCTGGCTCCCAGAGCCCACCAGGGGCTGGTTATTCTTTAAAGGCCCTTCCAGTCCCCCATCGTCTCTACGCCCACATGCACAGCCTGAAGGAAGAACGGCAGGCAAGAAATCAACGAAGGGTTAAGAATTACGTTAGGGACCAATTAAGGAGGGAGTCTCGATGCATCCCTGAGCCCCAGCTGCTCAGGTGCCAGGGCATCCGTGGAAATGTGACAAATTGGAGAAATTCATATTTATTAGATCTCCTCTCAGGGACGGTGTGTCTGTAATGGCTGGAAACCTCGAGACAAACCACCTGCTCCGGGCGGAGGTGTGCTTCCCGCAGATGTGATTGCGTGACGGGGGGGGGCGCCCCCTTGCGGCATTCGGAGGAGGTGCAGCCTTGCGCGGAAGGATTCTGGCCCCCCTGCGGCCGAAGGGCTCAGAGCAAAGAAGAGGTTCAGTCCTGGCAGCGATGCAGAGGGACACCCGGGGGACCGTCTGTCCTCTGCCCGAGTCAGTCCCAAACTGAGGACCCCCTTTCTGGATGGAGGAAGATGAGAGACAAGCAGGCCAGAATGTGCCTGTCTACCTTCCAGAACAATCCATGGGGGGACTGGGGGCCGTTCACTTCCCTCTGCTTGAGGTGGTCGCTGGGAGCCGCCTGGCGAACCCTCAGCCTGCTCCCCAGAAACTCCTGCCCAAGGGCGACCTCGAACGATGGTCTCTTAGCGCCCCCGCCCCCCGCCAGAGCCTGTGCCCATGGGCAGGGGCCGCGTCCGTCTGCTTCCCCATCGTGTCTTCATTTAAGTAATTTTATTTAACTTATTTTTCAAATTTGCTCCAAGTGAGTTAGCATCCAGTGCAATACTGATTTCAGGAGTAGATTCCTTAATGTCCCTCACCCTTTTAGTCCCTCCCCCTCCCACCGCCCCTCCAGTAACCCTCTGTTTGTTCTCCGTATTTAAGTCTCTTATATTTTGTCCCCTCCCTCTTTTTATGTTATTTTTGCTTCCCTTCCCTTATGTTCATCCATTCCATGTCTTAAGGTCCTCATATGAGTGAAGTCATATGATATTTGTCTTTCTCTAATTTCACTTGTCTTTCTCTGACTAATTTCACTTAGCAGAATGCCCTCCAGTTCCATCACTTAGTTGCAAATGGTAAGAAGATTTCATTCTTTTTGATTGCCGCGTAATACTCCATTGTATGCACCGCATCTTTTTTTATCCATTCGTCTGTGGATGGACATTTGGGCTCTTTCCATACTTTGGCTGTTGTCGATAGCGCTGCTACAAACATTGGGGTGCAGGTGCCCCTTGGAAGCTGCACCCCTGTGTCCCTTGGGTAGATACCTAGTACTGCGGTCACTGGGTCGTAGGGCACCCCGTGTCTTCATTTGTGCAAAGTTCTTGTAGGTGGTGGGTCCTCAGTGACAATGTGTTGGATCAGATTAAATAAAATTAAAGCCCCGATTAAATAAAAATCAGAGCCCCTGTGAGAGATGAGCCTCAGTTTTCATGCTGCCATGCCTGAGGAATGACGCTGCTATGTTCAGTGAACCCATATTTCCCTTCCCGGCCTGATCAGCCTGCACCCCAGCCCGCGCCCAGGCTCAGAGAGCCCCCTACCAGCCAGGACCAAACACGGTAGTTTTTCTACCTCTGTGCCTGTGTCTCCATTGGTCCCTGCCTCCCCCCCGCCCCCCGCGTGCTGTCTCTCCAAGGTCCTTCCTTTCCCCCCACCCCCATCCTGCACGAGGCCTTGAACCATGTTGAAGGCTGCTTTCCTGAGCATCCAAACACGGCATGCACACAATGGAATTGCTTTAAAGTGCTTTTTAAAAACAGTCATCCATTTTTTTAAGTATTTATTTATTTTTGAGAGAGAGACAGAGCATGGGCAAGGGAGGGGCAGAGAGAGGGAGACACAGAATCGGAAGCAGGTTCTAGGCTTTGAGCTGTGAGCACAGAGCCGGACGCAGGGCTTGAACCCATGACTTGCAAGATTGTGTCTTGAGCCGAAGTCAGACGCTGAACTGACTGAGCCCCCCAGGCGCCCCCAAAACGGCCATCCATTTAAAAGTCAGCTTCCGACATTAGGGTCGCTCTGCGCTCCGACGTGGACACTCGGTGAGCCCACACCGGGGGGAGCAGCCACTGTCTTAAAGCCATGAGTGAGTGTGGGGCACAGCTCGTGATTTTCCTCCGTGAGCAGGACGTCAGAACCTGTGGGGTTGCGGGTGAGCTGGCCCCAGCCGGCCCCTCCTGCCAGACATCAGCCTGACATGCTGGGGACGGAGCCCCTCTGGCCACAGCCACCAGCACCACATGTCCATCACAGGCCACAGGGCTGGACCCGGGAGCCAGAGGGCCCCCCCTCCCTGTAGCACAGCCTCTGGCTCCCAGGCCCTCCCTGGTGCCCCCCTTACCCCCCCCAAGGCTGCTCCATCTAGCTCTGTTCTCCCAGGCTGGGGGAGAGCCTGGCTTCCAGGGGATGCCAGGTGGGGAGGGGGACTCAGCTGCAAGGGAGAAACACCTTGGGATGCGTCCCGGCCCCTCGTTGAAACGCGGCCCCCAACCCCACCGCCCACCCTGCTTCACAGCAGAGCTCCACCCGCGGAGCCCCCACCTCTGCTGGAAGCCAAACATCCCGGGGCCACCTTGGCTTCTCTGCCTCACCAGCCAACGTGCCGTCCATCTCCAGGGCCGGGGCTCAGCCCCCAGCTGTGACCGGAGGAGTCTGACACCTTCACTCCTCCCCCCACAAACCCCGAAGCCCCTCTTCCCTGAGGTCGAGGCCCCTCTGCTGCCGCCCATCCATTCCCTTCGAGGTGGCCAGAGAGGGTCCCTTAAAACTATAGGTCATGGGGCACCTGGGGGGCTCAGTCAGTTGAGGGTCTGGCTTTGGCTCAGGTCATGATCTCGCGGTTCATGGGTTCGAGCCCTGCATCAGGCTCTGTGCTGACAGCTCAGAGCCTGGAGCCTGCTTCAGATTCTGTGTCTCCCTCTCTCTCTGCCCCTCCCCTGCTTGTGATGTCTCTCTCTGTCTCTCAAAAATAAATAAAAAACATTAAAAACAAAACAAAAAAAACCTATAGGCCACGTCTACACCACTGGTCTACACCCGTGGTTCTCAAATTCAGGTGTGTACCGGACTCTCTGAAGGGACACGCCTGGAGCTCCCGATCCCACGAGTCTGGGGCAGCACCCCAGCCCTTGGCAGCACGTGACCGGGTGCCCGTCACAGCTGAAGGCAGGGTCTGCCCTGAGCTTTGTGTGCCTTCAGGTCAGAATCAGAACCACCTATGAACTAAGCCACAGGGCAGAGCGTCAGCCATAGATCTGGATCTGAGTCCCGCTACCTCTGCTTCTGACGTTAATCAAATGACTCAGCTTCTCTCTGCTTCATCGATATTCCTCTTGGCAAAACAGGAGCCATAAAATGAGTTGAGACTTGTGCCCGGTGGGGGCGTGCGGGGGGTGGACAGCAGACCCCACATGTGGGAGGAGCAGACCCCACATGTGGCCTGAGGAAGCCCTCCGCCCCCTGGGGTCACGGCCAAGTGCCCAGGGCACCGAAGGGACTGGGAAAAAACCAGCCGCCGCATGCAAAGCCCTGGGAAAGGACCTTCATGGTGCCAGCCCCTCGCACAATCCCCTGACGGGGGTCCCCTGGGTCTGAGCCCTTAACTGAATTGCCTTCAAGGCTGCACCCCCCCCCCCCCGCAGGCTGCCTAGCTTCCTGTCCCCGCACACGTTCCAGTCATGAACCTTTGCACAGGTTGGGCCTGTCGCCGATGCCACGCGGCCCCCACAGCCCTCATCCCCACCTGCCTGCCTCCCCCGAGTGTCTCCTGTCTCTCCCACCCCAAGCTGCCCCTGGCTCAGACACCCGAACTGCCCCCTCCCCTCATTCCCAGCCAAGCAGGCCACTCTCATCTCCCGGTCCGTCTCCTCCGACTAGCTGGCATGGCTCCAGGATTCCAGAACATACAGTGCATGTCATCCAGGCTCCAGCCTCATGTAAGAAACGTTGGCTCATGAGTAGGCATGTCGAGGCTGGAAGCCCACCCATTTCTCGCTCCTCTGTTCTCCCTGTGCTCCTTAGTGCTGTGCATCCCTCAGGGGACCTCAGATTCCCCCTCTGACCTCGGGAGCTGGGGAGGGGGTGGGACCAACCTGACACTGTAGGTGGGAAGTCTTTCTGATTGCAAAGCTCCATGCAACCCATTGATCTGGGAGCAGCCTGAACAGAAGGAAACAACATTTGCTTCCACCTCCGTCCTGGGCCCTCCCCAAAGCCCAGAACATTGATTAGGGGGATTCAGTGTGATATGTGGAATGGAGAAACTAAACCAGGAGTCACCAAAACCCAGGTCCCTTCAACTCCTTGCCCCTCCACCTCAACACAGAGCTTCTACTTCATAGACCAAGGTAGCTGCTTGTGCTCCAGCCATCATGTCCCCATTCCAGCCACCAAGAAAGAGAAAGGAGTGAAGAAGAGCTTGTTCACTCTCTGTAATGAAACTTCCTGGAAGCCCACGCACAAGACTCCCACTCACAGCTCATCCGCCAGCACTCAGTCCCACATCCACGGGCCCGGGAGCTAAAAACTGGGGTCCTCATTCCTGCAGAAGATGGGGAAAGGAAGGGTTATGGGGCAGTCAGCAGCTCTGCGTTGGCAACCTTTCAGGGGACCCATCCTGTCATTCTCTGATTCATCTACTCTGTGCTAGGTGCTGGTCAAACAGCAGGGGCCAGGACGGAGAGAGCCCCGAGGGACGGCCCCCAGGGTCCCCGCGCCAGCAGGAGACTGTCGGTGAAGCCTGAGAAAGAGCGGGGGGGGGGGGGCTACCCTAGCTGGTGGGCACAGAGCAGGAGCCATTGACCGTTCCAAGAGGCAGGAAGTGGCTTGCACACCCAGCTCAGCCAGGCGCTGGCCCAGTGCCCCCTGGGCAGGTCCTTGCTCGTCCCTGAAGCCTGTGGGCAGCAGCTGCAGAACGGGGTCTCTGTGAAGAAACTGAGGCTCGGAGGGTCTGAGAGCCTTGCTGTCTCTTGGCAGTTCTCAACTGGGGGAAGTTATGCCCCCCCCCCCGCGCACCCAGGGAACATGGGTCCATCTCTAGAGACATCTGTGACCATCACCACTGGGGAGGGGGCTGCTGCTGACGGCATCTAGTGGGTGGGGGCCAGGGATGCTGCTGGAAACACCCTCCAAGGCCCAGAACAGCCCCCTCCCCCCATGACAGAGAATCATCCGGCCCCAAAGGTCAGCAGGTGCCGAGACCCCTATCCCATGTGGCCACCTGGCTAGAAGGAGCCCAGTCTGGGTCGACGCGCAGGGTCCCCCCACCCAAAGCCCACTCTCGTTTCTCCAAATGGGTTTCAGAGCCCCCACCCCAGGCCCCTCCGTGTACCCCAGACAGTGTGGGCTTTAGGTGTCTGCTTTCTCAACAAACACGCACAATGACTCAGACATTTGCTAAAGTTTTAAGGGGAACTAAACTCCGCTTATAAAGTGCCAGGCACGTAGCCACCACACCCCCCCCAAAATCCATTACAAGTGTAAAGTACTGCTCTTATTTTTACAGCATTGCTTAGAAATGGCTTGCAATCTCTAATTTGCTAAATTGATGTGTATATTGACTAAATAAATATGCGGCACGAAGCCCGAGTCCCCCTCCACACTTATTAATCCTCAGGAAATGGAAACACAAGACACGAAATGAGCTTCTGCTCAGAGCTGCGGACAGGAATACATTATGTTGTTTTTCAGGCGTCCGGGGGCCTGACTCACTGCACCAAAGACCGCCCAATCACCAGCCTCCGAGGTTTCCATGACGCACATGTCTGCCGACGAACGTGTCTGTGTTGTTAAGGCTCTTCCTCGGACTTTGAAAGTCTAGGGCAAGAAACTTTTCCCTCCGTGGGGGGAAGAGCTAGGGTGACTGCGCTTTGGGGAGCTGGTCTGAGGGGCTTGGGAGATGACACCAGGGGTCAGGAGCAGAAATCGGGGTGGCTGGAAGGACCCGGGGGGGGGGAGCCAGGGCACTCCTCCCCAAGCACTAGGCTGTTAGGGCTCTCAGCTCTGGGGAGAGGACGCAGCCACCTGGGGTGGGGGTGGCAAGGAGGGGTGTCTACGCACCCACCCCGGGATGGCACGCAAGGGGGGGCAGTTCCCGTGGACAGAGTGTGTGTTGGCTCTCCCCACCCTGGGGGGCTCTGACCTCTGGATGCCGATGGGTTCTTGTGGCTGGCTTTGCACCAGGATGGGGAGGGGGTGGGCAGACACGTGGGGGGACCAGGGCGTCGGAGGGGTCTCCCGTGTCGGAACTCCTGAGGGCTCTCGGTTCCATGGACTCGTGGCCTCTGATACCAGCTGATTCCGATGAAGTAACAGAGCCCAGAATCAGCGGAGATGCTCATCTTCGGAGCCGGGGGGTGGGGAAGTGCTCCCCAGAAGAGGACAAGGCAAGAGCCTTCTTTGGCCTCACCGGGAGGGTGTGAATCCCAAGGGGGAGGCGTTTCACGGAGGCTGGCCCCTGCCCCAAGCCAGCCCCGGGGTCCCTTACCAGGCACGATGCCCTCAGGGTTTCCAGTCCCCAGAGAGGCTGATACCACAGGCTGGAGACTGGGAAATGGGGGAGGTGGCCTTCGGCATGACGGGGACCTCAGTTTCCTGGTCTGTCCAGTGAGGGTCATGGTGGTGGCAGCGGTGACCCCTCCCAGGGACCCCCCACCCCATCTACTGGCAGATAGGACAGCAGCAGGGCTCTCTGAAGCTCCTGCACCCTCAGGGCTCCCCAAAACCAGGCTGTGGGGCCCCAAAGTGGGGCAGCCACAGAGGACGCAGGGGTGAGTGAAGAGACAACACAGACCTCCCCCACACACTACCCTCCAGGCAGGGGGAGCAGCCAGGTTTGCAGGAGGGGCTGTGGTCTGAGTTGAGGGCAGAGGGAGGGCCAGGGTCGGATCACCCAGGACCTGGTGGCCACGCGCCGGAGGGTCTGGGTGGGATCCTGGGTGCAGCGGACAGCCACCGGACAGCTTTGTAAGGGACACGTCCGAGCTGGGCCTCAGAGGTCCCGGGAACTAGCTTTAGCCTCACGTGGAAGGCAGATCCTCGGCATGGAGCCCTTGAACCCAGCTGGAGCCGAGCTGCATCCCCATCAGCTGGGTGGGGGAAGGGAGACTCCGGATCACACAGAGGGGAGTCCTGTGTGATGCCCCCACACCTGCTGCAGGGGCACAAGGAAACAGGGGACCACCTAGTGCTGGCAAGGTGGCGTAGGAAAGCTGGTCGGGTCCCGCAGACCACCTGTGGATATTCACCCAAAAGAAGGGACCGGCAGGGACCTGGCCCCACACGGGCAGAGCTGGGAACAGACTTCCAGGGGGCCAGGCAGCCGAGCACCGGAGGGTCCTGGCAGTGCACGCAGCCCCCCACAGGGCTGAGCAGGGCAAGCAGAACACTAGCCTGCCCCCAGAGGATGAACCGGTGTCTGTCACGGAGGTCTGTCTGTCTTAGATAAGGCACAATCTTCTGCCAGTGACAGAAAGATCAGTGGCTGCCTGGCGGCCTTGGGGGGGGGGGGATTCATAGGGCACAAGGGAACTTTCTGGGGGCGATGATGGAATGTTCTAGATCTTGATCTGGGTGGTGGTGACACACAGGCGTCCAAACCCAGCCCACTTTCCATGTAAGATCTGTGTGTTTCACTGCATGTAAAGTAGAGCTTAATGATAAAACAAACCGTATCTGTAAGAAGGGGTCTGCTTTCGGGTTTGGGGTCTGCAAACCCCTCTCTGTGCCGAGCTGCCCGGGCCCCCCAGGCAGAGCACAAGTTCTGTGCAAGTGGAGAGAGCCTGCGCGGGGGCTCCTGAGGCCACGGCGCCCGCCTAGCCGCTGCTCATCCGTCTCGTCATCGCCAGAGCCGGAGAATTGCTCCCGAGGCGGAATCTTGAATATTCATCTGATTTACGGCCCGCTGCCGACAGCTTTATGAATCCGCCCACCAGTACCTGCAGCGGGTCATCAATCTTCCCCCGAGATTGTGCTTCTGCCAGTAACTCATGAATTAAAGAGGCCCCCGGCGGCCCCCACGCCTCCCTCCCCTCGCGGCGCGGCGAGATGGAAGGAGGGCCTGACCCGAAGTCAAAACACTGCTGTCATCTTGCGGCGCGGGCTCTGGGTGACCTTGGATGACTCGCCCAGACTGTCTGCAGACAAAACTTGGGAGGCTCGGGTCTGCCTCTTCTCGGCTTGGAGCCTCAGTTTCCCCCGCCTGGGGAGACGGGGTGCAGAGCCCCGTCTGCCTGCCTACCTGGGTGGGTGGGGGGCGGAGGCAGGAGGGACGTGGCATCATCTGGGGACATCTGCAGGAAGGAGAGGGACCGAGGTGCTCTTGACAAACTTCTTTCTGTCTCTCGTCCGCAACGTGAGGATGCAGGCAGCGTTTGACTTTCGGGGGGATGCACGGGGGCCCCGAGGGGGTCTCTGCAATGTGCTCTGCCCCCAGCAAGCACTCAACAGGGGCCAGGTGATAGAATTGCTTATACGGGAGGGAACAAATGTTGCAGGCTGAGCAATGGGCGCAGGAAGCAGGCGTCCTCAGAGCCCCCCCCCCCCCGGGGCAGGGACCCCTTGCTGGAAACACCTGCCCACGGCCTGGGGGGCATCCTGGCTGGCTTGCAGAGAGCCCCGGAGCCTGCTCTGGGACTAACACTCAGCACAGCCCAGCCACTCAGACTTTCACCCAACCATTGGAAATATCTGCTAAGCATTGGAGGAGCCCATGCCTGTCTCCACTGGGGTCCGCAGACGGCCAGGAGGCGGGGGGGGGGGGGCGGCAACCCCTCTGGACTCGGGCACACCGGGGACCAAACGCTACCCTGCTCTTGACATCCAGGGACCTTGGCAAGTCACTCTCCCCCTGAGCCTCATAAGCTGGACATTGGTGTCATGGCTGCCGTGGAGGGGGGCTGGGGGCCCAGAGAGGCGGCCTGATGTCTGCGATGTGACAGTGGGTGTCACGATGTCTGCCTACCGCGGCGCACCATGCTGGCGGGGAGCTGGTTCAGCTCAGCCCTCTGCTTCCGTGCCTCAATCAACAGATGCTCATCAGGCCCCTCGGGCCACACAAGGCGCATAATACCAGTCCCCGAGGACTTGCTGAGGATCGTCCCCTCCCCGGTCCTGGCTCCCAGAGTCTGCAAAGTGGCAGCGTCCCGTCCCCCGGGACCGTGGCTTGCCCCTACCAGATCGACACGCCAGCCGGTCCACCCTCCCCTTCGCCAGGTGCTGTCACTCAGCAGGCACAGCAGCCAGACAGCCAGACTCAACAGCTGGGCTCCTTTGTCCAACGCACTCCCCCTGCAGGGCTGCAGTCCCCAAGGAGGCTGTCGCTGCAAAGAGCTGACATTTATTAGGTGCTTACTGTGTGCCAAGCACGTGCGGAACCCTTGACACGCACCCCTCCTTTGAACCCCCCCTAAGAGGCAAGGTGTTTCCCTCTTGTACAGAAGAGGGGGCCCAGGCACAGAGAAGTGAAGTGACTCCGTCAGGGTCACACAGCTCAGAAGTGGCTGATGCCAAGGCCTGTACTCTCAGCCCGGCTCCCGCTCTTCCTTGTCCCTTGACATTTGCGTGACCATGTCAGGGCTCAGTGCAACTCTGACCTGGGGAGTCACCGCACGACTCTTCTGAAGAATGAGAACAGTGAGCCCGCTCCCACTGGAACGTTGGCTGCATAGACGGTGACCGCACCCCTCCCCACTCCGGTGTGGCCCCGGACCCCCGTGTTTAAGAAGCCCTCCAACAGGCAGCCCGGATCTGGGAGAAAGGTACCCTGGAAGGAGGTGAAGGGGAGGCAGAGGCCAAGGCCAGTAGCATTCCCTGGGAAGGGGTGGAGGGACTAGCCAGAAGCTCACTGGGGAAAAGGTCTGAGCTTCTGGGAACATTTCCCGGGGGCTCGGCCTCCTCCACTAGGGTTCTGATCTATGGACTTTTCACTCTGGCACCAGCTCCCTGACCACGCTGGCAGTATTTGCCCTGAGGGAGGGGGAGGGGCCAGGCAGGTGGTGGGTGTGTGTGCGCATGCACACTAGAGGGGAGGGTCCGAGCCAGGCCGTCTGGACCCCGGTCTTCGTGAGCCCCTGGCTCCCGGAACCTCAGATGGAGGTCTCCCTCCCGGTCGTGCAACCTTGTCTCTGTCCTTCACCTCTGGCATTGGGGGCTGAACAGCTGGTGGCTGGACGAGGCCAAACCCACGGCCTGTTCTCTGGAGATTTGCACCCAGGGTGCAGACACGGGCCAAAATCCAAGCTCCCCGCCCTTGCTGGCGCCAAGAATTCCCTTACTGCCTCATCCCTAGAATGGGGATCATAATAACACTCCAGACTGCTAAAGAAGTATGTCTGTGAAGTGCCTGGCATGCTGTGAGCACTCAGTGAGTGGCAGCTCTGTCACCGGCCATATGGGTGCTCGGTACATGTTTGCTAACTAGACGGATGCAAGGGAGAGAGGGTAGATGGATGGATGGGTGGAGGACAGATGGATGAATGTTCAGATGGATAGATAACCGACACAGGTAAACAAAGGTAGGTGGAGGGATGGATCATGGATGTTCAGTCACTCACTATCCACTCATTGATGGGTATCCATCCATCCATCCATCCATCCATCTGTCCATCCATCCATCCATCTGTCCATCCATCTGTCCATCCATCCGTCCATCCATCTGTCCATCCATCCATCCATCCATCCATCTGTCCATCCATCCATCCATCTGTCCATCCATCCATCTATCATCCATCCATCTGTCCATCCATCCATCCATCTGTCCATCCATCCATCCATCTGTCCATCCATCCATCTATCGTCCATCCATCCATCATCTGTCCATCCATCCATCCATCCATCTGTCCATCCATCCATCTATCATCCATCCATCTGTCCATCCATCCATCTGTCCATCCATCCATCCATCCATCCGTCCATCCATCCATCCATCTGTCCATCCATCCATCTATCATCCATCCATCCATCCGTCCATCCATCTGTCCATCCATCCATCCATCCATCCACCCATCCATCTGGCTGTCCTTCCTTCCTTCCTTCCTTCCTTCCTTCCTACCATCTCTGTTGGATGTGTGCACGCACACCTGGCTGGGTGGATGGCGAGAGGGACAGACAGGGAGACAGATACACAGACGGAGGAGTAGATGAATAAATAAACAGGTGGCTGGCTGGCCTGCTGGGGGCATGGGGGGGGGGGGATGGATGTTGCTTCCGATGGACAACTGGATGACTGAACAGATGGAGAGTTAGATGAATGGACAGATGGATTGCTGGGTGGCTGGGACCAAAAACTAAATGCTAAATTGCCTCCCTCCTGAAGGTGTCAGAGAACAATGGCTTCAGCTCCTGCCTGGTCCCCTGCGCACATTAGCACGGCCGCAGGGGGCCGGAACACTGCAGCCTTCACAATCTGCTCATTAACTGACTCACGGAGCTTTTCACCTATTCGAAGCCAACGGGGTAGCAGCCTGACATTTAAGATTTCCTTTCAGCAATCACTTGCTTGGCCTTTCACAGAACGCAGCGTGCAGCTGTTTGCTGGCTTACATTCTCCTCCAAAGGTGCCTCCAGCCTCCTGTGTGCAGTAATGGGCCCTGCTTCCCCAGGCGCAGGGGGCTGTGCGCCCTGAAAAGTTGGGGGCCCCTTTCCCCCCGACTGCTGTGCCACATTCTCTCTGCAGCAGTGCCACCAATTACCTTAATTACCCCTCAGTGAGGGGGTTTCATTTATAACAGAGTGGCGAGGAAGTATCGGAGAAAGAGTTTCCCTGGCAACCAAGTTTTTAAACACAAGATTCTCTGAGTTTTAGAAGCCACTTCTCATCTAATTTCCCCCCTGAAAATTAGCTTGGAACTTTTCAGATGCTTAAATTTTTAGCAGAACAGCAGGCTAGCACTTATGTCTGAAGCCATAAAAGACCTAGATTTTCTCCCCTGCCAGAGGCAGGGCCCTGGGAAGCTGTTCCATTTCCTGGGCCACTTTGTTCGTGGTGGATAAGTGGGCGCTACAATGGCCATTATGGAGAATGACCACGGAGAGCGGCGTTTTGGGAACCCGCGGTCACCCCGCACCTGACGCCAACATGGCTTCCGGACTCAGGTGGTTCAAGATCCTTGTTGGCTGAGTCCTGCCAGGTGGGCTTGATGGAGAGAGCCCTGGGCCAGCCGGGGGGTCTGGGCCTATCTCCCCAGGTTCAGAAGGAGGGCACCAGCCAGCACCCCAAACAAATAAGTTCAGGATCTACTTTTGGCCGAGCCCTCCTTCACTGAAGACTTCCTATCATCAGCTTCTGTCTCCCCCCAAAAAATGGACCTCAGCTCAGGCACACGACCTGGATTTTCATAATCTGCTGCAGCCCGGGGCGCCCGCTTCAACTCTCCCCTCTTCCTCTTCCCGCTGTCCACACGCTCTACGCTGACCAAGCCGCACTTCCATCCACTCGGCCTCCAGCCGTCTAGACAGCACCCACTCCCTCGTCACAGTGCACCCAGCCCCAAACATTCCACCCTCCACCCACCTTGGTCCTTGCTCACCGCCCCCCCCCACCCCCCCATCCACCTGGAATTCCTGTATTTTGCCCTGGAGATCCGGGCTTTCCAAATCTGACTTCTTCTCTTGAGCCCTGCTCACATGCTACTTCCTCTGAACCTCTGTGGCAAAATCCGTCTACACCTCTGAGAGTCACCCGGCTTTTCTGCTCTGTGAGGCTTTGTGGTTACTCCTCCCGGAGGTGCCTGATAGATCGGAGAAATGAGGCAGAGTTCATTCAGATCCTGGCCCTCACGGCTTGGTAGCTGCATTGATGAAGAAGAGAAGATGGGTTGAGGGGGCTGCAGGGTTTAATGGGTCTAAAGGACCCACAGAGGTCAGCTGAGCCCCTGGAGGTTGGGTGGTCCACTGGGTGGACGTGCAGATGGATGGAGGGCCTGTGGAGGCCTGGATGGCTGCGGGGAGAGGATGGATGGGTAGCTAAGTGGGAGGGTAAGGGGCTGGACTGATGAGTGGGAAAAAGGAGGGAGGAAAATCCAAACTGCAGATGGACCCAGCTGCCCCGGTCGGGGCGGTGGACCAGGAGGCTGACCTCCCAGGACGGGGCAGAAAGTGCGCCTGTGAATTCTTGTTCACAGAAAACGCTGCTCCTGAGAACTCGAGGCCTGAAGTTTCTCAGTGACCCCGAGAGAAGGACGGAGGCTCCGCTGGGACCAATTCCTTAGGACGGACAGTCCCGATCAGCTCACCTAAGCACTTGGGCCGACTCTGAGTGTGCGGCAATCAGAGGGCATTCAATAGCTATTCACTGGAAAGTGACGGATGGATCCCGGAGGCCTGGCCAGCGGGGAGCCGAGGAGGCACTTCAGGAGTGCGCGTTCTCCCGGATTCGGTGGCAGGGAGCCCTGACCCTGAGGGGAGCAGCCCGGCCTCCAGCCTTGGCTCTTGCTCCTGTGTCTGTGTGGTGGAGCCCACACCGTGGAGGGCCCAGGGCTCAGACCCCCCCACCAGAGCCCCCCCTGCGGCACAGGGGAGGCTGACTTCCTCTGCCCCATCTGGGTTCAGGATGCAAAAGACATCAGGTTGGGAGAAAGTCAACCCAAGGCGACTTGAGATATAAGGCTGTTCTGGGGATCCATCCTCCCACAAGCCCGGGAAGAGCCTGTAGACAAGGGACCTGCCCCAAGGAGCTGTCGGGGGTGATGGTAAGGGACAGTGAGAAGCTAAAAGGACATCTGAAAACGGTCCCATCCCAGGAGGGACAGAACCTGTGAGGTGTCGGTCACAGACGCACCCAGACATGACAGAAGGTGCCGCCATCTCCCGCTACCCGGCTGAGTCTTCCTCCCAGGCCACGAGTCTGACGGCACAGCCATGCAGACTGTCTCTGGGGCAGCTGGGAGAAGGGACAGCACACGGCCCCAGGGGGACGGCCCCAGGCTTCTGGCAGCTGAGTTGCCAGGCGGGATTTGGGGGCCTCTCACTCCTGGGCAGAGCATCTGAAAGACGGACAGACTTCCCAACAACTCGGGGAACCTTGTGCTCCTGTCTCTTTACTTCTTCCCTCCAACTCCCTCCCCATGACGGATACTGGGGGGGGGGTGGATCGGAAGAGGGGTGCGGTGGGGGGAGACAGATTCATTCTGCCTTATCTCCAAAGTGTTTAGCTAAGGGCCAGGCACATCATAAGTGCTCAATAAATAACCATTATTAGAGGAGGAAGAGATGGAGGAAATCAGACAGATCAGAATTTAATTTTGCCACGCAGATCTATTGTGCGTCTGCCCAGGGAGAAAGGAAGAGTATCTCAACTTCCCATCTCCCTCTGTCTCCGAGGCTGACTTTGCGGTAGTGTCCTCTTGTCCCCTTTTGCCTGCAGCCTGTTGAAAAAAACAAAAAAGAAAAACCGAAAGCCAATCTGGCACGCTTGGTCGAGCCTCCACCTCCCCGGCCCACGGCCCCTCCGACTTTATGTTTAATTTCCCTGGGTCGAGAGGAAGCATTCTGATGATCCGAGTTAATTCAAAATGTAAATTTCATCTCCTATCGGCTAATGGGTCTGAGCTCTGCCTTACATAACAGCTGCCTGATGAGTCACCGGGCCTCTGGTGCCCTGGTCTCTGCTTCTAATGGTGATGGGGCCCTCGCTGAGGCCTGAGACCCCCGCAGGCTCCGTGCCCACTGGGGCCAGACTGGAGTTCACCAGGGGGCGGCGCTGGGCAGGAGGGGACCACGGGCTGTAAGCTTTATGTTAACCCCGGGGGCTGCACTCAGCCTCAAACCGGGCGAGACAGGTCCCCCAGGCCCGTTGTGGACCCCTCACCCAGATTCGAGAGCCTCAGCCCCTGACAGAGACCTTCACCACGAGCCAAGGTCTCTCAGTGGGCAGAGCGAGTTGTGTTCATCCAGACCCCAAAGCAGCCCTGCCGGGGCCAGTGTGGAATGGTAGCCAAGGCTTCAGATGCTGGCCTGCCTGTGGCTGCGGTGGTCCTGGAGCCGCCCCTGGGCCCCACAGCAGGTCCCCCTCCTCTTTCCTGGAGATGCTGAGGGCTTCTTTCAAAGCCAGCTGAGTATCTCCCTGCCTGGGTTTGTCCTTAAAGACAAATCCAGCATCGGGCTGGGCACTTCCATCTTGCTTCTTTGGCCCGCAGGGAGATGGAGGGAGCAGGGGAGCTGGCGGTGTGCGGGTGAGTCTGAGATTCCTGGGCCACACCGTCCTTCCCCGGGACTTGGCCTTAGACGCACTGAGCGTGCGCGGGGGGCAGATGGTGTGATCGTGTGGGCCCAGCAGGGGTGGGGGGCTCCCGGGGTGGGGCTGGGGGGGTGTGGAGGAGCTTCTGGTGAACTCTCTGTGGGTAGAGCGTGTTCTTCATGCCCCCGGGGGGCATCTGGCTCTCTCCGCCTTGTCCTTCTCTCCACACCTGGACCTGGTCTCCCTAAACCCCAATTTTTAGAGTCCCACAGAAGAGCCACAAGGCTCCAGCTCCACGGCAGGTTGAAGGAGGGATGAGTTCTGGGGAGCAAGGCAAGGCCGTCCTGTACAGCGGGGCAAACTCTCAGAGAGGAAGGGGCCGTCCCGAGATCCTAGAGATTGTGGCTGATACTAGTTTCACACCCAGATTTCATTTCATGGGGAAGCAGGAGGAAAGGGGACTCCCCTGCTTGGCTGGAGCCCTTGGTGTCCAGGGGAGCACCTGTTTCTAGATCCTTCCTTATGTGGTGACATGAGCCAACCTCCCACCCCATTGGCAAGCCACTTTGTGTGAGTTTCCTGACAGCACCTGGGTGGTCTCTGGCCTCCTGACTCTGGGCTTCTTCTCTGCGCCGAAGTTTGGGGGGGGTCGTAGCCTTGGACTCAAGGACAGTGCAGTCGGCCTGGAATCTGGCACAGCTGGTGGTCCCAGCACTGCCACCTGCTGGCCTCGTGGCGTTGTCAGTCTTCTGTCCTTAGGCCTGTGTCTCCTGGAAGCTGGTGCAATAGTTCCTAAGGTGCTCATGATAACTGGGAGAGGTTCACAGGCCCGCGTTAAATGACATCGAACCCCTTAATAAGAAGTCTGTCCTTTTTTTCATCTTCTCCGAATCCTCCTAATGAATCTCGGTGGGCTGCACCTGTCACATGGCCTCCCTCTGCCTCCTTCGTGTCCCCTTTTGATGAGGTGAGCAAAGGCCTCTGGCTGAGAGCCTCTGGCAGACAGCAGGTTTCCAACGCGAGTTAAGAGACACTTCTGTGTTCGTCGAATTTATTCCTTTTTTTCCGAACCATTTTTTGAGCTGTAAGTCACGTACCATAAAATGCATCCACTTAAGGGGCGCCTGGGTGGCTTAGTCAGTTAAGTGTCTGGCTTTGGCTCAGGTCATGATCTCACGGTTCGTGAGTTCGAGCCCCATGTCAGGCTCTGTGCTCTCTCTCTCTCTCTCTCTGTCTCTCAAAAATGAATAACTGTTAAAAGATTTGAAAAAAAAAACCAATATTAAACGGAATTATACACTGGACATGCTTTTGTGAGTGATGGCTTTCACTTAGTGTTGTACTGATGTGGTTCCTTTTAGCAAGGAATGCTGGTTGTTTTAAATATTTTTTTTATTTTTACATTTATTTATTTTGGAGAGACAGAGTGAGACAGAGTATGAACGGGGGAGGATCAGAGAGAGAGGGAGACACAGAATTGGAAGACCGGCTCCAGGCTCTGAGCCGTCAGCACAGAACCCGACGCAGGGCTTGAACCCACGAACCGCAAGAGCATGACCTGAGCTGAAGTCAGATGCTCAACCGACTGAGCCCCCCAGGCGCCCCAAGGGATGCTGGTGTTTAGTCAGTGGTTGGGAGGCACTGTTTTCTTCTAGAACAAACTTCTTTCAATCTACTTATTTTTTTTCCAATTAAGTGACTTGATCATTTGTTCAAGTTACCAGTTGTCCATGGGAGATGGGATGCTCACCAGAACTTTTGGAAAACAGCGCACATCCTTTCTGGGAGCCTGGGGGCACCTTTGCTGCTGGTTCTCTGATTTGGGGGGCTTTTCCTCTCCCTCCTGTCTCCAACAGCCACCAAATCCTTCCCTCCCTCCCTGACTGTTCTCAAAACCCCCATTGCATGAAGGAGGGGAGGGGCGTGCACAGCAAAGTCTTTGCAAACATTCGGTCCCTCAGTCAACGAACTCAGAGACCAGCTGTGGCCTCAGCTTCTCCCCAGTCATTTTGTCCAGAAGCAGCACCTACGAAGAGTTTAATTATGCAATTAAAGTCATTTTCCTGGGCTGAACAAATATTTACAACATATTTTGTTGCAAATCGCTTCGCCTGGAGAAAGGTTCTGGCGCTCGGGCTGGCGGGCCTGGCACACACTCACGCATTTACATACCCCATTACCAGGGGGCCTCGGGGCGCCAGGCAGGTGGCAGACAAGCGTCAGTGCAGGAGCGGTGACAGGTGTCAGCAAAGCAAATGCGCTCTCGGCCCCGCCCCAGTGCGACGGTGTGGACCAATGACGTCCGTTGTTCCTCCGCGGCAGCCCCAAATCCCGGCTGTGCGCATCAGAGAAACCTCTGGGCTCTGTCACACAGCGGGGGGGTGGGGGGCACAGATGGCACAGAGAACATTGTGCGGGGAGCAGCCACGGCCACAGTGCACCTGTCACTTCCTGTCGTCCACGCAGCGGTCCCGGGAGGTGGTCCTCAACAGGAACCCATGCATGGAACCTCTCTCCGGGGGCCCTGTGTTCAGCTTCCTGTCCAAGCCCAGAGGGGCGGGGGGACACAAGGCAAAACTTGAGAAAAGCAAAAGAAACATCGCTTTCTCTATTTACTCCCTCTGGACTTTGTCTCCATCTCAAGCTCCCTTTTCACCCCAAAGAGGAAGTTTTATGGTAGTTCACTGCGGGGAGGTCGGCCAACTCAGGGTTTTCTCGACTTGAGGGTGTCCTCTGCCTCTGCCCTGCTCCAGGTTGGCAGCAAAGCTCTGGGTGAGAGTCTGTGCAGCATTAGGGCATCAGCCCTGGGGGAGGACAGGTCCCACCGGCAGGGGCAATGGCCGGACCCAGGTCTGGGAGCCCCTCGCTGTGTGGGAAGGTCTGGGGGTCCCCGCACCCGAGAATGGCTGAGGCGGGGGCAGCTGGGGTCGGGTGGGGGCGTGATTTCAGCTTCTCACCTCCAGCCTGGCCGTGTTGAAGATCAGCCCTGAGCGCAACATAGGGCTGGTCCTCTCTCCTCCTTGGTCTGGGTGACTGTGCATGTCCTTGTCCCTGTGTGAGAGCTGCGTGGGTCACTGCGTGTTCCCCCATCCCGCCCCCAGTTACCCCCAGTTCCTCCCAGAGATAGCCCCCTCCAGAGCCACTGGAGAGCCTGCTGCCATGGGGTCCAGTGAGCTCTCTGCCCTCCTCCCCAACCCTTGTGCCAACGCAGGTACCCAGAAGATGAGGGGCAGAGCAAACGTGTCCCTGCTGTGTGCCAGATCTTTCGTTCACATCATCCCATTTGACCTTCTCAAGCCCCTGAGCAGTTACAGTTGTTATGCCCATTTAACAGTTAGGGAAACTGAGGTTCAGAGTTCTGTGCAATCATTTGAGAGTACACTGCTAGGAACCGGTAGGGTGGGGACTCACATCCAGATGCTCTGGGCCCCTGAGTCTCTGCTGAGCGGGGCCATCTTGTCTTATCCTCATCAGCCCCCAGAGGGGGTGTTACTGGCCCATGAAACAGACGAGGGTCACTTTGGGTGACTCTCCTGGCTAGAGGCAGAGCTGGGATGCGGCCAAGGTCGGCAGTGTTTACTATCCCCGGGGAGAGGCCGGAGGGTGGGGGCGGCAGGCCCTTTCCCACAGATGATGGAACCTGTGCTCTGTTTACTGCAAGCGCTGCCTGCGATGGCCAAGGTCAGTGCAGGAGGAGCCTCCGGGGCCCGTGCCTGCTGGTCTTCCATCTCTGTGGCGCCCTGGGGACTCCGGGGTAGGATGGGCCTGAGGAGAGAGAGCAGGGAGAGTGAGAACTGTACCTGCCCACCCCCAAACGTGCCCCTTACTAGCCACCCCCACCACCCACCTGCCGTGCGGCCCCCCGGATGCCTCGAGTGAGCTCCGTTGTCCCACTTCAACATCTGCTGTGCACCTGCTGCTTTCCAGCCTTCAACCCACGTGCCAGCACCGCCCGGGGACGCACGCGGGTCAGGCGACAGCACCCGCGGCGAATCCCAGCGGAAGACGTCGGCCCCAGCGTTGGTCTGGACTCCTGTGAGCTGGGGGAGGGCTGACCGGGAACCGACACCCGCAGAGCGACCTGGCCTGGTCTGCCTGTCTCTCTGCCTTGCGGGGACCCGGGCACCACAAGACGACATTGGCCAATAAGGTCCCAGCACAGAGATCAGGACTTGGAGGTGGCCGAAGCGCTCGGCTGGCAGTTTGGAGAAAACAAGTCAAGGCCCAATGGCAACTGTGGAGGCCATGTGGTCCCCTGGAAACTTCTATCCTGCTTAAGGCGCTTCCTCTAGGCTGACCCCCGGGCTGTGAGGGCCCGGTGACAACATGCTCACGGGCCCGGCCGCTGGGCACTCGGGTGAGGCCGTGCAGGAGCGTAAAAACTTGCGGGAGGGCCAGCTTTGCACAAAACCAGAGGCCTGCCGGAGGCCTGGCCCAGGACCCTGGGGCCCAGGACACACGTCTTCACAAAGACGCCCAAACTGTACCCGGCAGCCCCTCTCAGGGGTCCAGGGAACGGCCTCAGAGGCCTCCAGGGGACGGCGACACAGAAGCAGGGTACCCTGGGTCCCAGCCCCCCCCCAGCCCCAGGGTGGACGCCCCCCTCTCTGTCTCCCCCAGGCGCTCGGTGTCTGCGTCAGAGCACACGTCAACCAAGGACTCAGTAGGGAAGAGGAAAAAACAAGTCTGAAAGGCACCAATTTAAATTAATACAGCAGATAACATTTAATTCCAGTCAATGTTTTTTCCCCATCAGTGGCTTCGGTATTAGAACATGACACACTGTCGGGAGAGTCAGACCAGCTCTCAGCGCCTTAAAGGGAAAGAAAACTCTGGTTGCTATTTCCTGGCTGACAGACACGCCTGGCCTCAGTTTCCCCATCTGTAGGATTGAGGCCTCGCCTTCCACGTGGAGCAAAGGCGAGGCCCCAAGGAGTTGAGGGGAAGGCGCGGGGAAATCCGATGTGCTGCAGCCCCGAGATTCACCTGGAACACGCCGCTTGCCAGAGGCGTGAGGGGGGAAGCCGTTCGCATACCCGCGCCCGGACACACCTGCACGACGCATGTGCGCGTGTGCAAACCCCGCCTCGGGTCGGGTCTCTGACCCCCAGTAAATGCTGCAAACACAGAGACAGGGGTGGGGCCGGGGCTTGAGGCCAGACCGCACCACCTGCTCTCTTCAGGGGGATACACGTGGGCAGGCCACTCGGTATACAGAAGGTGCTCAATTAATGCATGCACCATGGAGCTCCCCTTGGCTCTACTCTCCTCCTTTATGGATGACAGTTGAGAAAAGGGTCGGTCAACAGGAGTGTACTGACAAAAGTGTGTGAAATTGGCCTCCACATGATGGGGAGGGCCGAACTCCCAGACCCAAAGTTTTGTCAAGAAGCACATTTAAAATTTTTGTTTATTTGTTTTTTATTTATTTTTGAGAGACAGAGAGAGACAGCGTGAGCAGAGGAGGGTCAGAGAGAGAGGGAGATACAGGATCCGAAGCAGGCTCCAGGCTCTGAGCTGTCAGCACAGAGCCCGACGCAGGGCTCGAACCCACGAGCTGTGAGGTCATGACCTCAGCTGAAGCCGGACGCTCAACCGACTGAGCCACCAGGAGCCCTAAGAAGCACATTTTAAACTCTCCCACTCAGTCGCACAAGACCTGCCATTCATTTCGAGGTTTGTAGTGTTAAAAGACACTAACCAGTGGCTTCCAGACACGACCTGGTGGTTAGCGCAGCAAACCCCAAGTGTGACACCCTGTCACCCCGGGTGACATTCTCCTCACTCATCCCTCCTAACTGGCTCTTTTCTGTTCCCTCCATTCTCCCCACCACCCCCAGCTCCCTCCCTCCCCAGGGATGACCCTGACGTCCCCACCTCCGTTGGGGGGGATTCGGACCCCAACATGTGTCATCAGAGAGTCCTCGTTTCTTGCTGGTTCAAATCAGAAAAAAACCAGGCGAATGAATCCTTTTCTATAAAAGTTTATTTTGTAATTTTTCCAAGAAGCGTTAGGGGAAAAAATTGAAATCACGTAAAGGTGAGTAATGAGGCATATATAAAAATAATTTAAACACGCATATTAATAATAAAGCAACATTTCTTTCTAGCCACAACTAGTAGGTAATCTTGCCCACGATTTTTCCAAAGGCATTATATACATCTCAGAGAACAAGAAATACAGATACATGTGGACACACACGCACTCACACACACACACATATATATACAGCTCAAGTAGTTTTCTCTGTGCGTTCCAGCTAACCGATAGAGCTAAAGAGATACAAACAGGAAAGACTAAATGCCTGGTGTCCATAGGGCTGAACCAATGTGACTGGGTAGTGAATTTTGGAGATGTGCTAAGATTTCCCTTCCCGATCCCATAGGCACTAGCCTGTCCTTTGTGGTCTTATCTGAAAAATTACAGTGTGTCTTTCAAATCGGTGCATCGGTGTGGCCGTCACGGTGGCATAGAGGTGGTGCTGGCTGAAAAATCCCATTGTCTCTTGCTCCCAGTAGATCTCACGGGCTGGAGAGAGGGGTGATCTTAGAGGGAAAGCTCTCGGTCTGATTACATGTGGCTGATTCTTTCCTTCAGGGCAAGGACCTCCCTCTGGATTTCGTAGGGGAGGTCGGTGTTCACCTGCTCCTCCAAGTACTTCTGGATGTCCTCCGCCTCCTTCTCCCAGAAGTCCTTGGAGATGTCGAACAGCTCCTTCGTGTTGATGTCCCCCAGGCCCTTCAGGTTCAGGGCGCCCTCCTCAGGGACGTAGCCTATGGGCGTGAGCTTGGCGGCGGCTTCCCCGTTGATCCGGTTGAACATCCATTCCAGCACCCTGGAGTTCTCTCCGAAGCCGGGCCAGAGGAATCTGCCTTCCTGGTCTTTCCGGAACCAGTTGACATGGAAGATCTTGGGCAGCTTGGCCACTGGGCGCTGGGCCATGCTGAGCCAGTGGGCCAGGTACTTGCCAAAGTTGTAGCCAAAGAAAGGCCGCATGGCAAAGGGGTCGTGCATGATGACCTTGCCTAGGAACAGAGAGGGGGACCCGCTGGTAAGTCGCGCTCTCACACCTTTATTGTTGACACAGACACGCCTTGGTTTATCTCTCTCTTGCTACACACGCAGACGGGCAGAGACAGAGAGGGATACGGAGCCAGAGAGCCAGTGAGCACACCGGTTCCTGTTTGTGGTTTGAGAGGTTCACTTAGATTTACCTTTGTGTTCCGCGGCCGCGGTGGCCTCCGACCGCATAGCCGCCCCCACAAACACTCCGTGCTGCCAGCTGAGAGCTTCGTAGACCAGAGGGACACCTGCAGCAGGAGACAAGGGACACCCTTCAAAGGCTTTGACACAAAGGAACATCCCTAACAGGCTTTGGCTGGCGACGGCATCTCAAGAAATGGAAAGACACGGCAACACGGTCTCTTTCTGCTTGAGCTAGTTTTGTCCTCCCAAAGCCAAGTGCACAAAACCTGTCAGAGTTACAGCACCGAGGCCACACAGCAGAAAGTTACACTAGATAAAGTTACGGTCAGGCCCAGGATCCAGCCTGGCCAGTCACCCTGGATTTGGGGAAGCTGAGGATCTTTGGCGCCCTCTGGTGAGATCTCAAAGGAGAGATTCTGTGGAAGTCCTCTGATGGCCAGCAAACCCCTGTTCCCAGCCCGGATGGAGGAGAGACTCACCGGCAGGTCGGCGGCCTCCGAAGATGATGCCCTCGATGGGCACCCCTTCTGGAGACTCCCAGGCAGGGTCGATGATGGGGCACTGGCTGGCAGGCGTGCAGAAGCGTGAGTTGGGATGGGCACAAGTTTCCCCTGCAACAGCAAGAGAGGAGGGGCCCCTTAGCATGTGGCCCAAACCAGTAGTACCTACAGGCTGGAGCCCTGGGGTCCCCGGGAGGGGGCTCACCGTCCTGGGGGGTCCATTCACTGTTCTTCCACGAAGTCAGCTTGACGCCTGGGGCCAGCGGCTGGTCGATGCCTTCCCAGTAGACGCCGCCGTCGCTGGTCTCGGCCACGTTAGTGAAGATGGTGTTCTTCTGGATGGTCTTGATGGCGTTGGGGTTCGTCTTCACAGAGGTCCCAGGAGCAACCCCAAAAAAGCCATTTTCTGGGTTGATGGCCCTTAAGTTACCTGGAAAATTGGCAACCAGAAAAGTAGACGTGAATGCCAAACAAAACATAACGGATATTCTTAGCTCTGGCTAGGCTAAATTTTGCACCACATTCTCAAGTCTTTTTTTTTCCCTCCTCCCTTGAAGAGATTTCTCTTTTCTCGTCCAAGCATTATTTTCCACTTTGACACTTTGACAACAGCGTCTTCCTCATCGGTTTTCCACCAATAGTGTTTTAACAAATTTATTGTATAAGCAAGCAGCAATTTGTGGCTCCATTTCAATCCAGATTCTATATTAAATTAAGGAATGCTTACAGAATATGCATTCCTAAAGCCTCGTAAGAGCTGAGAGAACAGACTCAATGAGCCAAACACTGTGGATTTGGAAGAATCTGGCTTTGAGAGTCAGAAGTTCACCTAGGTCCCATGAGCGTTGGCAATGGTCAGGACTAAGAGAGTCACCTTGTTGGTCAAATTTCATCCAGGCGATGTCATCTCCCACGCACTCTATTTTCCACCCCGGGAGGCTGGGGTTCATCATGGCCAGGTTGGTCTTCCCACAGGCACTGGGAAAGGCTGCCGCGAAGTACTTCTTCTGGCCCTTGGGGTTGGTTATGCCCAGGATCTGTTGGGGACAAGATTCCTCCTTACTCTGCTTCCTCCGGTCCCTCCCGGTGGCCAGTGGTTCAGTCCGGGAGAGGGCCCAGAAGCCCCAAGAGGGTAGATTCCCAAGATCTAGGTCTTCAGCCCTCAGGGCGAGCATTTAAAATTATTTGTTAATGTTTATTTATTTTTGAGAGAGGTAGAGAGAGACAGAGCGTGAGCGGGGTAAGGGCAGAGAGAGAGGGAGACACAGAATCTGAAGCGGGCTTCAGGCTCTGAGCTGTCAGCACAGAGCCCAACACGGGGCTTGAACCCACCAACTGCAAGATCATGACCTGAGCCAAGGTCAGGCGCTCAACTGACTGAGCCACCCAGATGCCCCTCAAAGTGAACCAGAAAGTCCAAAGAAGCTCTACTGGTCCCACTGCATTTGAAGTGATTCAAAAGAGGCACTCATCCTTGGTGGGATTTCTACATCTGTCCTCGGGGCACGGGGGCCGCGCCTGATGGGGACTGCGCATGCGTCAGGGTTTGGCCCTCCGCCCGCGCCCCGCCCGCGCCCCTCCCCCGCCCCAAGTCCCCGCCTTGCGTGCCACTTCCTGCAACTTACCAGCATGTGCTCCGCCAGCCACCCCTCTTCCTTAGCCAGCCGGCTGGCTATCCGGAGGGCAAAGCACTTCTTCCCGAGGAGCGAGTTCCCGCCGTACCCGCTCCCGAAGGAGATGATTTCCCTGCGGTTGGGCAGGTGGGCGATGAGGGTCAGCTCCGGGTTACAAGGCCAGTTGTTCACCAAAGGCTCTGCACGGGAGGACACACCCGCGTGAGCGTGTACTGCGCCCCCACCGGGGGGTCCCCGGGGCAGTGGCCCGGGGTTTAAGGCAAAGCTTACTTGTCCTCGAAACTTCGGATTCTGAAATCGCACACTCACTTTTCAGAGGCAGAGGGCATCCCACGGAATGCAGGCACTTGACGAACTCCCCGGCGCCCAGCGCCTCCAGGACGGGCGTGCCCATCCGCGTCATGATGCGCATGCTGGCCACCACGTAGGGCGAGTCGGTCAGCTCGATCCCGAACTTCGACAGAGGTGAGCCCAGCGGCCCCATGCTGAATGGGACCACGTACATGGTGCGACCTGTCGGGGCGGTAGGTGGGAAGCGGTGAGAAACGACCCCGGCCTCACAGACCACAACACTGTGACATGGCCCTTCCTCCCAGCACCTACCCACCCCTCCCCCTAATTTTGAAGACACCCCTGGAAAATGAACAGAATGCGAGAATGAGTGATTTTCATAAACGTGCAATTGAGTCCCGCCAAGCTATCCCCAGTCCCCCCGTGTAGAAATGGTTGTGGTCGCACGATGCAGCCTGGAAAACCAGGACGGAGCCTCGCGTGCATGATGCATCGCTGGCCTCCTGCGTGGGATCTAAAGCTCCCTGGGGCCCGGGGAGCCCACTGCTGTCCCGGCGACCGTGAGGGGACAGTATAGTGAGAGGTTTGCCTCTGCTTCTGTTTGGTGTTTCCCAGTAGATGGATGTTTCATTCACCTTTCATGCACCCCGGGAACCGGGCGTTGAACGCTTTCTCAAAGTCCTCCTCGGACATCCAGCGACCTAGTTGGCTGGGGCCAGTCTTGGGGATTGGCACGGTGTCTCTTTGCTCTTGCGTAATGATGACCGTCTTGCTTTCAATTCTGGCCACGTCCCTGGGGTCAGTGAGAGCCAGCCAGC
>PJEM01006311.1:0-12590 GCA_004023845.1 Helogale parvula | reverse complement strand
TCTTTCTGAACCCCCTCTGCCTTGTGCAGAGCTGGCACGGCCAGGACCGGCAGGGTCTAGGGCAAGGGCACGTCTCCGGGGCTGGCCTCGGCTCGCTCTCCAGCGAGCAGGCCAACTGCTCCAGGCTGGCGAGGACTGGGCAGGTCTGGGCTTTCAGACATCACCTTCTACAGACGCGGACCAACCTCGTCGCGCGACTGATTCTATCTGGCCCTAAGGTCGTCAGAAACAGGGACTGGCTCCACACATTGACCTGCAGGAAGGGCCCGTGGTGTCCTCTGGGGAGGCAGTGAAACCCGCCCATGGCACACAGGATGCGCATAATTGTTCTATCTTGACCACGCGTCCGCAGTCAACTCCTGATAGGGAAACGATAGGATAAACTAGGTCGAGAGGGAAGGGTCAGGACCTGAGGTCCCTGGGTGGGGAAAAACACACATCTGGGGACGATGCTGAGAGTGTCTGACCACAGCAACCCTCCTGGGGCATTGAGGTCCCCTTGAGAAAGTGGTAGACACCTCCCACGCCCCTCAGGTTTCCCTCAGGAATCTGACAATCAAAACACCTAATGACAACAGGTAAACCACAAAACTTATGTTCTACGAGGGACACGATGACCACAGGCTGGCTCCTCACACAGTGGAAATGAGCCAACCAGGAATGGGCACCCCAGCACCTAGAGCTATTCAGCCAATCAGGGTAGGATCTGAGAAGGAACCAGGAGAAGGCAATGGGGGGGCGACAAGAACCCTTAGAAATAAACCCCTTGACCATCGTCAGGGGCTTTCACCTTTGAATGCCCCCTCTCCCCAAAGAGCGCTTTCAACTACTCTTAGTTTCTTGTACTCGAATTCACCTCCGCCTGCTGCTCGCGGTACCCCGTCTACCTCTTCACTCTTCGACGCAGCGAGACCACAAACCCAGGGTGTTGAGGCAAAAGAAAAAACTCCTGCAGCAAACTCCAACCTCTCTTCGCTTCCTCAGTTTCCTTTTCTGTCCCCTGGGGATCATGACAGAACTTGCTTCCCGGGGCAGTTCCCGGGATCGGATCTGGCCAGTCGACAGCAGGGTTGGTGCAGTTGAGGAAAACGCTCACAAACCCTGGAAAGAGCAAAGCACCGATCCCTGCGAGGGCGAACTCTTTCATTCACTGAACACGGGAATCCTCTGGGGTGCTGGCGTCGGGGGGAGGGGACAAAAGAGCAAAGGCAAAGTCCCCGACTTCTGCGAGTCCGCGTTCTCCCTTCTTTGGACACCCTCCACACCTCAAACCACGCCCAGCACACAGTAGGTGCACAGCAAACGTCCACGCAGTGAGCCAGCTGGGGAGACAAGTTCTGCGCACAGACGGCTGAGCGCCCAGCGCCCTGTGCAGACGTAAATACGCCCCATAAATGTACCCACTCCCTGGTAAATCCTGAACCACAGAGAAACGGCGGTATCACCTCGGGCTCCTAGTTAACTTTTTCCATCTGCTTTCCTGTCTCCTCTCCTTCTCACTCGTTTCCTTGAGTCAGATTTATGTTGTTATGTGTGTGGAACAACGCCTCGGTTTTCACTCCTGACGCCGCCGTGCCCCCGCGCACCAGCTCCCCGGGGCACGTCGACTTCTTCGAAGGCGCCCGCGCAGGCATGTTTCCAAGCCGCATTGTTTGCTTTTCTGGAAGTCCCACGGTGAGCTCTCATAATTGTGAGCATCACGAGCCGCGAGATGGACGCACGGTCAGTGACGTGGGTGCACGAAGTAGCCTGAGCCGTTTTCCAAGTCGTGAGTTGCGGCCGCACAGGCTCCCGTTAGCAGGACGCGGGAGCTCCTGGCCCCGGGCGGTGCAACAGGTTCTGGAAGGGGCTGGGTCTCGACGGCCTTGACGAGCGGGCTGGAATCGCGTCCACCGGCCCAACGCATTCCCACCGCGAGCTGCCCAAAACATCCTTTCTTCCCTCGCCTTCTGCTAAGTGCTGAGGCACGAGCCAAAGTCCCTTCCCGAGCCGGGCACCTAATTCTTATTAAGAACATCTTCCCTCTATCACTCACTGCTAACTAAAGGGAACATTTGAAGAAATTAATGGGAGCCGGCGAGAGGAAACGGGGCAGCTCATTACACGGCCCTCCCCAGTGACTCTGGCGCCCCCGACCGCATCCCAAACACGACCGTGACTCAGGCTGGCCCGACCTCACTTCCTCCCACAGAGGACACTCTCTCCTTCAGAGAGCTGCCTCCCATCCCGGGCTGTGCTAGACACTTCTTCATGAAGGTTTCTCGAGAGCCCCCCTCATTTTCCAGAAGCATGGCGGTGGCCGCAGCCCCTGACGATGTGAGGGCCGAGCAGGGGCCTGACATTCACTTGATGCCAAGGTCAACCTTCTGCAAGGTGGTCTCTACAGCTTGGGCCAAGGGTGGGGGGCGAAGGAAGAGGGAGATGGCTGTAGAAAGAGAGGCCAAAGCTGAGCGGTGAGCCCCCCTGGGCACCCCCTACCCTGCCCGTAGACCCTCTCCTCCAACCCACCCTGAACATTGCATACTGAAAAGCCGGCCATTTGTCTCTCAGGCCTGTAGCACCTTGGGAGGGAGACGGCTGGTCATGCAGCAGCCAACTGCAGCCTCAGGGTGCAAGTTCAAAAAGCTGCAGAAACACTCTGAGCAGTGAGCGTTTTTCAGCAAAAATCGTGAGAAGCCACGAGCAAGCGAGGTTGGGTTTATAGGTAGCCGTCTGTCTGGTGACGGTCCATGAAAGATTCAGGTGCCTTGGGTCACAGCATGTTTTTTTTTTTTTTTACTGTTTTATTTATTTTTGAGAGAGAGAGAGAGAGCGTGAGCAGGGGAGGGTCAGAGAGAGAGGGAGACACAGAATGTGAAGCAGGCTCCAGGCTCTGAGCTGTCAGCACAGAGCCCGATGCGGGGCTCGAACCCATGAACTGTGAGATCATGACCTGAGCTGAAGCTGGACGCTTAACTGACTGAGCCACTCAGGCGCCCCCAAGCACATTTTTAAAACATGTGTGCTTGGGGGCGCCTGGGTGGCTCAGTTGGTTGAGCGACTGACTTCAGCTCAGGTCATGATCTCACTGTGTGTGGGTTCGAGCCCTGCATCAGGCTCTGTGCCGACAGCTTGCTCAGAGCCTGGAGCCTGCTTCACGTTCTGTGTCTCCTTCTCTCTCTGCCCCTGCCCCATTTGTGCTCTCTCTCTGTCTCTCAATAATACATAAATGTAAAAACAAAATTTCTTTAAATATGTGTGCTTGATGGTTTATGCTTTTCACATTTATTTTATTTATTTGGGAGAGAGAGCATGCACTTATGAAAGTAAGCATGGGAGGAGCAGAGATAGAAGAGAGAGAGAATCTCAAACAGACTCTGAGCTGTCAGCACAGAGCCTGAGGCGGGACTTGAACCCATGAACCGTGAGATGATGACCTGAGCCGAAATCAAGAATCAGACACTTATTCAACAAAGCCACCCAGGCGCCCTGTAAAATATGTGTTTGATGATTTATCTCAGGTCTGTGTTTAGACATTTCTTCATACGTTTTGAACGTGCGAAGCTTATTTGAGCAGCCTTAATGCCTGGTCTTTCCTTTCAGGTGACCAGCTCAGGTGCCCTTTAGGTTAGAACGAGTCTTCCTAACTTCCATCTGCAGAGAGACCGGATTACATTATCTCATTCAGGAGGCGACCGCTAGAGAGTAGCTCGTGTGAATTATTAATGATAAATTCTTTGGGGGGAAAAATCACTTCTTGGACTTTCTTTGTTGGAGTGCGATGCTCAGCAGCTGTCTTCGGTGAGCTGTCACTTTATTTAAATGAGTGCATGGCTGACATTTCCGGAGGGGCATGCTGGGTAGGGGTCTTCTTGGTGTTTTGACGGGCACGGTTTGGGCTTTTCAAAAGCAAGGTCTTGAGCACTTTAAATCTGGAGCGGGGTGCCAACGTTCAACACAGAGTTAAAAGACTCCCAGAGACTTTGAAGAACAGCGGAGAAGTTCTGTGCTTCGTGACTAACAGGCGAACGCTCCACGGTGACATGTTGAAAGGCATCGTGGAGGTAATGACTGCTCAAAATATACTTAGAAGCGCTTCGCTCCTCATTGTGCTTTATGTCTCTCATGATTGTCACGTCTAAAGAAAGTTGCGGGTGACATATGTTGTTCCTCCGGAAAAGGAAGTCCGAGTCCACGGGTGAAACCTAACTGTGTACGCGGGAAGCGGACGCTTGGGACGCTTATCAGCGCAGATCTGAGCTCCATCCCCAAGAAGCCACCAGAAGGATTCTGAAAATTCCAACCCATTGTTTCAGTGACACGTCCCTTCGGAAGCCACACCGTCGGTCTCAGATTGTGGTCGGTCCTCGGTCCTCGGGACGCTTGCAAGGCCCACCGCCGCCGGGTGGGCTTCCCTTCCAGGACGTCAACGTGAGCCCCCTCTGTTCCGACCTCGGGGCCTGAGGCCCGCGCCCTCCCGCCGCCCGGTCTGTGCGTGGTTGGGCCTCCTTGTCATCCAGGGCCCGGCACTTCCGGCACCCACCAACGCACCGCCCCCCTGTAGCGTTTCCTTCCTGCCACTTATTACTTCTGTGACATTTGTGTCTTCACTTGTCTACCTGTTCCATTTCAGAGTCCGTGACTCAAACATCAGGCACGCAAACCTGCTCTGAGCTCATCTCTTTGAAAACACGGTGCCGGGCCGTGAGTCACCTTAGACCTGAAAGTGACAGCGCACTTTATATTAGTGACTCATGTGTGTTTTTGAAATTAAACACTAATTTCCTTTATGTTCTGTGCGTTTATATAACCGTTCTGGTAAAAACTCCTATGAGTCAGGAAGGGGAGAGGTGGGGATGGGGGGGGGGGTCTTTAGTTCATCCTTTGTCACAAGATGATCAGTCACCACTCACCAGACGTCAGCGGAGCACTTTGAACATGCGCTGTTTTAATGGGACCTTTTTCTGGCCATTATTCATTAATTTACTCACTTGTTCATTAAAAGTTCCAGAGAAATCTACCGTTTGAAAAGAGAGATGACAGCAGAGCAGCGGTGCGCTGCAGAATGTCCGTGGCAAAAGGCCCGAATGAGCCACTTAAGAAAACACTTAAAAATTTTTAATAGTGAAGGCAGACAAATTAAGGGGGGGGAGAGTCAAGTTTTGGTGGTAAATTATAATATGATAAAATATATGAAATGCAGGGACTTCATCATTTACAGTAAAATGGTTATTACAATAACACAGTATTATAAAAATAATAGGGTGATTATAAAATCATAGGGAATCTACCTTACCTTTTTTTAATTAAGATCTAACAAAACTACACTCAGAAAACAAATTATGCCTTCTATTATTCTCGTGAAACACGAGCTTGGCCTGGGCAGTCTACTGGAAACTTCCTTCTTTCTGTTGTGTGTCTCCTTTAGTGAGAACCTGTCAGCCAGCCACTCAGAGGTCTGGCCTCGGAGCAGAGAGACGACATGGGAGGGGGTGTGAGCCAGGTCCTGTCCCCGGAAGCTCGCGGGCCCACTCTCTGAGGGTGCTGGCTAAGAAGCTGACAATAATTTTGAAGTCAGTCTTCCTCTCCTCATTTGGTCATGACCTTTGAGAACTACAGAGAACCTTCTAGAAGGAGTATGAGTCTCTCCTCAGTCTGCAGAAGGCGCTGTGGCTGAGGATGGTGCATGACTCACTGTGGGCTCAAGGGCACAGTGAGGGCCCCCGTCCCTCCAGACCCCACTCTTGCCAGGACACCGCGGCAGAACCCCTCCGTGAACCCGGAGCTCCCCTGAACCTCAGGTCTTCGCCAGATCCTCCCGGCCAGGTGGGCACTGCCAGCGTTTTAGGGTAGCAGGGTCTCTTGTGCAATTTGTCCCTTTGACCCACTGAGGCACGCCCTCTGCAGGCAAGGCATCCTCTGACTAAGGGCTTGATGAAGCCACTGCCGATGGAGAAAAGAGTAGGCAACTGAATGCCAAAGAAGACTGTAAGACCCATTTCCTTTTCGGTGCTGAGACAAACGCATCCATGCCGTCGAGTCTAGGCAGTCCACGAAAACCCCTCTCCGTGCCTGCAACCCGCCCTCCGGCCCTCGGGAGGGAAGGCACCTTTCACCACGTGTGCGAGGGCTTCGGAAGGATGCCCAGGGAGGTCAGAAGCACAGAGCCCTTGCTGTGTGATCCAGCAAGTGCCCCAGGGTCTTCATCTGAAGGCTGGGGAGAACAGTACCGACGGCACGGGGCCAGGGCGAGAGGTCACCCACGGCAGCTCGGCGCCGGGTGGACAATCATGGCAGCCATCTTGATTTTCTCTGCTACTCTGTCCCCGTGGAGAAGCAAAAAGACCCAGCGAAACCCCAGACAGCACCCTGCTCCTGCACTTTATTAACACCTGCAAGCTTGGACACTGTCCCCCAGCGCACCCCACAGGGCCCCCCAGCACCCTTTACCACCCCACCCCTCCAGAAGCGCCGAATCTCAGGCTTTCCGATCATGTTTCCCAAAGGAAAGTACACTTATAATTTGTCTGGCTTCTTAATTTCTCCTAAGGCAAAGTGACAGCCTCCTCTGCTCTCCCCCTCGGTGTCGGCTTCTATTATGTCTTCCTCTGGTTTTCCATCTTGCCTGCTCATCTCTGTCGCTCAGCCCCCGCGGTACTCAATCCTCACTTCAGGATTAGCCCATTATCTACTTGGCAACCTGCTATTATGCACTTATTTTATTACTTGGTTTCCTACCCTGATCTTGTGATTCATTTCTAACCTTTACTGACTGTAACGTAACTCCTTTGCTGTTCTTTCTTCCTCCTCGCCAGCCCCCTCAACCTTCAACTTTCAGATGACAGCTTCAGTGGAGGCCTGGAAAACTGTCTTATCTGCGGGTCCCAGATGACAGTCTTGTTTTTCACTGAGCAATCAGTTTAATCAAATGAAGAACTGTACTTAATGCTTTCAAGTCCTTTTGAATAAGATCAGAAGAGATAAACAGGAACCGAGGTGGAAGACAGAGGATCAATGGGTCCCACAGGAGATAGGTATGAGACCCAAGACTAAAGGCGAAACTCCCCCGTGGTCGGCCTGACCTTGCTCGATGGTGCGGGCCGAAGGTTACGCAAGCACAGGTCAACGGTCATCACACCGATGGTCCTTCTGAGCGTGGGGTTTCTATTTTTAGAATCATATGCAACAGTTTAAGAATGAAGAATCTTGTTGTTTTAAGGATGCTCCCTTCCAAAAAGAATCCCCAAATATAAAACATCACTGTTAC
Source organism: Helogale parvula (assembly GCA_004023845.1). Lineage (NCBI taxonomy): Eukaryota > Metazoa > Chordata > Mammalia > Carnivora > Herpestidae > Helogale > Helogale parvula. The sequence goes on along the minus strand of PJEM01006311.1, from coordinate 5,344 downwards.
ATAACAAAGCGTGTTCTCTTTCTGTCGGTGCAAATACACAGTGTCGGGATGGGGTTTTCTGGGGAGGGGGTGCTAGGGAAGGAAGGAGGCGGCGAGAGAACCTTGGAGGTCCACTGGTAGTAAGGGCTGGAAAGCGGCACGTGACTCAACTCCCCAATATTCAGGTGAGGAAACTGAGGTCCAGGGAGGTTGAGAAGCTTGCATGAGGAGTGGAGCCAGATCTCTTGGTCTGAAACCTGAACTCTTCCCAGCAACTTAGCACCTGGAGGCAGAACTTTTTTTTTAATGTTTATTACTTATTTTTGAGACAGAGAGGGTGAGAGAGTGTGCACGTACGAGCAGGAGTGGGGAAAGGGCAGAAAGAGAGAGAGAGAGAATCCCAAGCATGCTCTGTGCTGTCAGCACAGGGCCCGAAGCAGGGCTTGAACTCATGAGTTGTGAGATCATGACCTGAGCTGGAACCAAGAGTCAGATGTGGAGAAGAACTTCTATTGATATTTTAAAATTGTGTCTCAGGTGTTTTGGGTCGTGATACCCTAAGACGCTTGCTCGCTTTGCTTTCTCTCGTTTATTTGTCCATGGGGTTGCCTCTTCTCCCCTTCCCTCTCTCTCCGTAACAGCTGTGTTGAGAGAACAGCTCACACACCCTAAAACTCTTTAAAAGTATACAATTCAGGGGACACCTGCATGGCTCCGTCAGTTAAGCATCCGACTCTTGATTTTGACTCAGGTCGTGATCTCACGGTTCATGAGATGGAGCCCCGAGTTGGGCTCCACGCTGAGAGCACAGAGTGTGCTTGGGATTCTCTCTCTCCCCCTCTCTCTGCCCCTCCCCTACTCACACCCTCTCTCTCAAAAAATAAATAAAGCAACATTAAAGAAAGGTGTACAATTCGGTGGTTTTTACTATACAACCATCACCCTGATCACTTTTAGGACACTTCGTCCCCGAACAAGACACCCCCTCCCCTGTTAATGGTCACCCTCCCTTCCCACTCCCTCTGGGTCCCTGGCAACCACCAATCCACTCTCCATTTCCATGGATTTGCCTCTTCTGGAGATTGCCTATCAGTGGAATCATATGGTATGTGGTCTTTTGTGATTGGCTTCCTTTCACTCTGCATCGTGTTTTCCAGGTTCATCTGCATTGTCACATTTTCAGTACTTCCTTCTTTTTCATGACTAGACAGTATTCCACGTGTGGATGTGCCATTGTCCAGTCCTCAGATGGCCACTGGTAGTGCTTCTGCGTGGGGGCTATTACGGATCCTGCTGCAGACCGTTCTCTTTCTGTCTTTTGACGATGCTTCATAAACTTCGCAACTGGCCCAGCCTCCTCCCAATCTTGCCTGTCTGGCCCTAAGTCATGACTTGACCAAAGACCAACCATCTCCGGGTTGGCCACCCCTTCTCCAATCCTTTTTACCAGGTACTTGTTCTTCTGCCTTAAACTTGACATTATTTCTAAACGGCAACATGTTTTGTGAAATGTTCTTCGTGACATTTCTGGTTTTCTCTACAGCTCCCTTTCTGTGCACTCACGTAAAGATCTTTTTAAAATTCTGATAGGCCAACCCATCCATTCTCATTTTGCGGATCCGTGAGACTCTCTTGACAGCGTTTTGCATGGAACGTTTCTGCTTTGGACCCCCCCCTCCCTGCCCCTCTCTTCCCAAATTCAGTCTTCACAACTGCGAGGTGTAGGAAAATCAAAGATTGTTCAAAAATAATGAAGCTGAATATCAAAGAAGTTAAGATAGCTTGTGAGAGACAAAACCCGGATCTGGCCCGGGTCTGGTGTCCAGTCCCGAGAGCTTTCCAGTTAGACCTCGCGGCAACGATTCAACTCACCGGGGACGGATAGAGCGCTGGCGTGTGTGAACAGGAATTAAAATTTCCTTTTAAATCATTTATCTTTTAATGAAAAGTCAGTAGGTAAAACGGGACCTCATTAACACTGCGTATAAAAACGGCATCATGATACAGACACTGCACAGCTCAGAAACGTGGAAAACGGCCCCAGTGAACACGGCGAAACAGCCTGGGCTAACAAAGGACATGAGCCCTAAACTTCCACTAGTAATTCTGACGGCGGCTGGGTTAAAGTTTACTTCTCAAGATCTTTTAAGAAAGGCTTTGCTAAGCAAATTAACAGTGTCAACAAGATTTCTGGTGACTGTTGAAACTACTTAAGAGCACAGCCAGTCCGCAAACACTTTGGGCAGGCCGGGGATTACATACGCGCTTATCTCTCCGTGAGTATCGTAGATGGACATAAAATCACCAATCAATATGGAGCTCACAAAATGAAGATCTGAGTCATTCTTGTCTGTTTACTTAATATTTCCCTAAAGGATTTTATTAAGTCATAGTTTGCTCGGCCACTTCTTGCTTGGTTTGAAAATAATAAAATATCTTTTTTAAATTGGCAAATAATTTAAAAATTTACCCATGGAGCTGGGCCTTCTCAGACATTAATCCAAATTCCAATGGGACAAACGATTCGGCCGTGATAGAGAGATTTACAAACCACTGAGTTCCGCTGGTAAGGAACACGCTAAATTGGACAGTAATGAAGACAAATAAACGCATTGGGATAATAGAACAAAAACCCAGAGCTTAGACACATTAAGTTAAGCTCTGTCCTTAAAAACCATTTAGCGGTAAACATCGAGCGGCCAGACAAAGTGCCTCTGCGATTTAGAGTAAGATTATCCCTGGGAAGGAGAGGAAAGAGGGAAGAATCTCAGTTAATCCACTTGCAAGCGCCCAACTTGGGGGCAAATCATCGCCTCCATTTTACACAAGACTCTGTGGTCCAGTGTGCCATCTGGTGCGCTTAATTCCTGTCCCCGAGGTTGTGATGCTACCTCCCATTGTGGGCATCTACACACGGAAAAGAATGAGCCTTCTAAAGAAGTTATTCCAGGGGTTCCTGGGAGGCTCAGGTGGTTAAGCTTCCGACTTCAGCTCAAGTCATGATCTCACGGTTCGTGGGTTCGAGCCCCGTGTCGGGCTCTGTGCTGACGGCTCAGAGCCTGGAGCCTGCTTCGGATTCTATGTCTCCCTCTCTCTCTGCCCCTGCCCTGCTCATGATCCGTCTCTCTCTGTCTCTCTCTGTCTCTCTCTCTCTCAAAAATAAACATTAAAACATTTTAATTAACAAAAAAAAAAAGAAGTGATTCCATGCAGATTTCCCACCGTGGGGCCAAGAGGGGTTCCGCTGGAGTTGCATTGAGGTGTGGAAAGTTGTGATCTCGTCCACGGCAGTGTGCTCCAGTGAGCAAGGGCAGATTATGGTAGATTATTATCCCCGAGATCCTTAGTCCACAAGAGCCATTTCATGGAATTTGCCATTAAATGGACAAAGGAGTGGCTCAGTCAGAAGTGCATCAGGTCATGATCTCACGGTTGGTGAGTTCGAGACCCGCTTTGGGCTCTGTGCTGACAGCTTGGAGCCTGGAGCTGCTTCAGATTCTGTGTCTCTGTCTCTCTCTGTCCCTCCCCCACTCACACTCTGTCTCTCTCTGTCTGGAAGGGGGCACCTGGATGGCAGAGGCGGGGTCTGGCCCTCTAGAAAGGGACCACTTACTGGAAATAAAGACATCGACGCCCCGGTTGATACACCAATATCTTCTGAGTCTGGGATGTTCTACCACAGGCTCCTGACCATCATACTTCCAGACGTTCAAGGCTCTAAGGCAGACCCTGAGCCTGCACGACAGCTCCAGGGTGACCCCCCCCGCACCTCCTTGTGCCATCAGTCCCCCACAACATCAACCTGTAAGAAAACACGGCAATTAACAAAGCAAAATGTCACACAAACAACTGCAAAAAAAACAATGCAAACCCACAAATGCCACCTTATAAATATTAGCATGTGCGTATTTGACATACTTGCAGATAGCAACCGTACAGAGAAGCTTCCACCGGAAGATTAAAGCCCCTATGAAAAATGCCCCGTGGTATCTTCAGGCGTGATTACCTAGAATAGACGTCAAGAGCCATCACAGCCTTAACGTTTGCACTGACAACTCAGACTCAGAAGCGTTCCGTCACACGAGATGAACATTCCGATGCTGGGAAGAGCACGGACGTGAAGAGCCTGCCCCTCCCATGGCTTCTGCTTAGCTTAACGTCCACCCCTGGCCCTGTTTGAACTCCACCGTCAAGCAGCCCAACCTTGCCCAGCACTGTCCCGCATCAGCCAAAGAAGCAGAAAACTAATTGGTTTCTAAGCCGATGTTTCCCCGTTCATCACTAAGACATGGCACCCCGCTCCCGCTGGCACGAGGGCCGTCGGTGCCAAGGCAAGGGGTCAGTACTCTTTTGTCTCCGTTTATTTGAAGGCTGCTAGTAATTGGAAAATTATCTCTAAGTTCATCTTTCAAAAGCAACCGCAGTCCAGTCTCATTGCAGAAGGGTACTCAGTCCATAACTTCCTGACAGATTGCTGGAGATAGACCAGAGACAACGTCAGGAAGAAAACACTGGAAGGCTCTAAGGCGTAGGACAGAAGGAGTGCAGGTTCACATTAACTCCAGGGCCCTCCACTCCCATTCTCCGGAACGCTGCGTGTCCGAGAGGGGGAGAGGGTTCGTTTGTTCCTTTGCACAGGGACCACGAAGGGGAAAGGTGAGCTGGGTGCGTTCTACTGCTGTCAAGGCCAAGAGCATCAACTCTGCCTCACTCTGGTTCGTGGCAGGAACTCAGGACGTTTAAAAAAATTTTTTTTTATTATTTATTTATTGTGGAGAAACAAAGAAACAGAGCATGAGCACGGGAGGGGCAGAGAGAGGGGAAGACACAGAATCGGAAGCAGGCTCCAGGCCCTGAGCTGTCAGCACAGAGCCCAACGTGGGGATCAAACTCACAAAATGCGAGATCATGACCTGAGCCAGAGTTGGACGTTCAACCGACTGAGCCCCCCCAGGCACCCCAGGAACTCAGGACTTAAAAGAATGTTGTTATTTGGATTCTTCCAGGGCATTCCGCAGAGGAATGCCGGGCTCTGTGGGACAGAGCTCAACAAGACAGCTCTGCCCTCCTGGGGCTACGTCCCAAAGGCAGACCAATAATAAATAGGTAACAGTAAGCGCACAAACAGGAATTCAGATAAAGGAGATGTTACAGCACGGGATGTGCTAGAAATCACATGTTGGGGAGGGAGTGTGTGTCAGTGAGCAGCCGTCCTGGGGAAAGGGCAGTCGTGATAGGAAGAAGCCACCACGCTTACCTCTGAGGGCGGAGGCCTCCCAAATGGGCACGAGTTTGGTATTTACGAGGCCGTAAGAGGCAGGAGCGTGGCAACAGTCGGGGGAGGGCTGGTTTGAGGTCCAAGCTG